>PQWD01010216.1:0-80983 GCA_019425675.1 Leucinodes orbonalis
ACGACTCTTTAGAAAGAGATATAAGGTATTTTTTAACTATGCTATAGGAAACTTTATGAGGCGAAAATATATTTTCCAAAAAACAAAATACAGGCCTTCCGACAAAGCATGACTAGACGTTATAGCCTGATGATGATGATAGTAATTATTTTCTGATTTGGTGTTCTACAGCGATATATGCGAATCTCACTGCACTATTACCATAAAAAGCCCACAAGTTACAACCTAGCTCATTAAAAGATGCACGTGGGTAGAGAAAAATCGATATTGCGGCCAGTTCTGTCTCCATCTTTTATATGGGTCATCGGGCATCCGTCAGCAGAAAAGTACATAACAGAAATAGACGGGGCCGTTTTCACAGTGGCTTTTATCTCCCATTATACGACCCTGGTAGCTGCGTAAAGGTTAAAAGATAGGTTGTATTGATTAAAAATGGTTCTACTAGTTTTGATTAAATGGAAAAGGCATCGGTTTGACTCTACAAATCTCCATGGCTCCCGCATAACATGTCCCCAAAGTAATGATGTGTGGGAAGACTTGAGCTCTGATGTATTGATATCACCTTAGTCAACTTTGTGAGGCATCATGCTCTATTCGAAGTTCTTAAATAGATTCATTGCGGCAACCCCTCAATAGGTTTTCAAAATTTAAAATTCTTTTATTCAGATAAGGGTTACAAAAAGCACTTATGAACGTTAAAAAGAATACAAAAAAAATATTACCAAAGTGAGTCAAAGAATTAAGATTATGATGGAAATTACAATTAAGTCATATTTAAAATAACGTCATATGTATTCGATTGTTAAGCAGCGAGTAATGTAAAGGGATTATATTAGAACAATACCTATTTATTGACATCTTTTAAACACTAATGTATGTATATAATTACTAATCGTATATGTAGCATAATTACTAATCGTTGAGAGAGGAAATCAAAACTCGAAAGAAACAAAACCGTGCAAGTTTCTATACCTCTACTAATATTATGACGTCCTGGTACAATGACCGCAATGTTATATGGCATTTGTTAGTTCCGGAACTGGATATCAGCCATTTACTGAAGTACCAATCGAGGGCCATGGGAACTGGCTACGTAAACCATTATTTATTAATGTAACAAATGAATTAGATTGGGTAAGTTTGGCTACAGAATATTATTGGAAGCCTGGAAAAACAATGTATATTCCTCATAACACACAAATTAGTAACAGGTTTTTCATTGTATATATCTACAATTATTGCTTTCTTAGCACTCACATATTTTTTTGTTTATCTGGCTTGAGGAGCGATGGCAGTTGTTTTTTTAATGGATGGATTTTTTGTACCATTTTGTTTTTAATCATATTATAACTACATATTTTGTTGCACCTTTATACTCATAAATATCTAATCATAAATAACTACATATTTTGTTTGCACCTTTATACGTTCTTTTCTTGTGGTTTTAAACGAAAATAGTTATCTCCCATTTTCGTGAAATTGTACAGTTTTTTCTGTCTGGCAATTTGAATTCGTTCTTTTAGGTGCCGTGGACGAGTTTTGGAGTGGAGACTGCGTCTTCAGCAAGCGTTGCATAGGACACCCTCTTACCCCATATACCAAGCTCGTAAAATAAACACCTTTTATGCATAATATCTAAAACGTGTTAAAGATCATAACTGATACAAGCATTTAATTTTCTTTTTATTTTTCTGCATCAACAATCTTAGTAATAAAGTTCCGTAAATTCCTCTGCCTTTTGAAAATCAGCCCACACAGACCAAAGCCGGTCGAAGTTAAAAAGAAAATTCTCAATTCGATGGATACGAATACGACTAATGAAGCCTTAAAGGCAAAGAATCGCTCCGAGAAACTTCCTAGGAGTACCGATTGCTGACTGTGCACTTTTGCAGATTGGTTTTTAAAAAGGTGATATTTTAATTTTGCATGTTCATGCCATGCAAAATTAAATGCGTGGGGTGTCCCATAATAATAATAATGACAACATAATATAATGATAATAAATAAATTGTGTTTATTGTTGTCCACAAAAATATACAACATGACTATGGGAGGATTGGGCTGTTGTAGCCCAACACACAGGCCTAATACGGTTCCGTGTGTGATTACCATCCTAAGATAGAAGTCGAGACTAATGGCTTACGCGAAGTGAAAATTATATTTTAAACAATATTAAATTCTTCCAAGTTTGTAAAAAAAAAAAAAATTAAAATCCACACAAAAGTATACCGGATACCACTAAAGGCTATCTGTTATCGACCTTGGACGTCGTCGTCGGCGCAATTAAACTAAAAATGGACTTAATAAAGCAATAAACATTACCATTTTACATTTAATCAACACGCTTTTTAATTCTTTACACAAAGGAGTTGAGTTCAAAGTAAAAACTGTAGGAAGCGCCACCTACACTATCAAATGCATTTTATAATTTTATTTCCATTAAGTGGTTTATCGCAGTTCTTAAGAAAATATTGTGTTACTAAGTACAGCGGGTTCGCTAGTTTTAAATATATATCTGAAGTATCTGTATACTGTAATATGCCACCAGAAAATAATAAGAACCGCTAATTGATTAGTTTTCTAGGAAACTGATAAACTTCAGTAGTATTTTACACTAGAGATAAATTGTATTATTTTTTAAATTCTAGGCCATAAAATTTATAAATTTGCGATTCTTATTATTTTTCGGTGCCATATATCTATTATATAATACAAATTAGTACTGGCACGAAAACGCTCCATACCAAACATACGCCGGACACATCCAATGAACGGAGATAATATTAATTTCCACACTCGTTTGCGGTTTAATGAATGCTGTAATTGCTTGCAAAGTACATTATTATCAGCGCGAATATCCAGTGCTATACCAGTTCGGAAGGACATCCTTTATGGTAGAACAGGAAAATCGTAAGTTAATAAGTAAATTAATTATTTATTTTTATATTAGTATCTATGTTATAAAGTTTCTATTAACATATACCCAACAATCGGTATTGGCACCGCACGTTGGGTTACGGCTTAATCTCATCATAGCTAAGTATATTGTGTGGGAAAGCATATTCCTAAAGTAGGCCCCTGACGATGAGTAATTGTTATAGAAAAAGACAGCTCACTTGATAACAAGTGGTATTTGTCTGGAGGGTGTAGGTTCAAATACCGCCATGTACCAATGTCTTCTCGAATTTTCGAAATTATAATATGTTTATCCGACGCTCTTACGGTGAAGGAAAACATCGTGAGGATACCTGCGCACGCCTGACAAGATATTCAAAGGTTATGCGTGAAGTCAGCCAATCCGCACTGGGTCTACGTGGACGACTACGGCCTTTCCTTTACGGATTGCTCCTGCCCATTAGTGGGGACTTAATGAGCTTTTAATTGTACATAAAATTCCGAACCTCATATAGGTTGCACAGAAAAGCAGTTCTCCCTCCATTTAACTCACCGAACTGCCAATAGCAAATATTTAATAATGTTTAAGTATTGTTTTTATTTATTTGATTTAAATAACCTCTATCTGTCAAAAAGACGTCACTGTCGCCTGATAAAGATATGCAAATATTAATCCATTGAACGATACTCTTATCTAGATTCCAAACATATCAAGATATTGTATCTAAGTAATGCACTTGAAATCACGCACGACGCAATATAAAGGAGCACCGACAAATGAAAACTACTAACTCAAGCATTTACTTTTTAAACGTTATTAAAACAACGTTTAAAAATGTTCACTCAAATTTTCGTTAAAACGTTATAACCACGAATAAACTTTATACAACGCCTACAAAATACCGGCAACCTCATCGTGGTTATTTACAAACAATGTTTACACTCGATTTAACTTTGAGTCGACGCGATCAAAGCACTGCGGAATCTTGTGTACTTGAGGGACATGATTGTAGGCACCGGTGACTTTGAGCCGTTCGCTGGCATGTTCATTAAATACGTGGCAAAGTGACGGCCCACGTAAATTCTTAGCGCAATATTCAGATGGTCTTGAGCGTCAACAGATGGCGCTGGCTGTTGGATACATCGCGGTATCATTGCTTCCAAAGTAGGCTTAATTGAAACAATCTCAAAATATTAATATTTGACTTAAGTTATTAATAACAATTATGTTTATGCGCGATATATATATGCGATGTGTATAATTAGCGAATATTTAAGAATATTAATTATTATTTAAGTAATTAGTAGACCAAATACAACTTGGCAGTGCAGTCTAGGTTGTATTGTTCTGGTTGTTTCATGACTCAATACAAAACACGTAGTAAAAAACATAATAAAGAAAACCATACAATTTCGGCTAAGGAAGTGTTAACAAACATTTAACGTTCATAAATTGTCTTTCGGCACCTCATAACTGGCGCCCAACGTGGGGCCACAGGGCGCACCTAAAGCAATTTCCCATTACGCCCCACGGAACTGCGTTACCAGCACAAACACTCTAAATACCATTACGCTAAAGATCAACCTCCTTTGTTACGCCCCGTACTCGGTTATTGTTTAAAATCATCAACACGAAATCAACTTTACACGTACAGTTTGAAGGTCGTTATTTCCGCGCACAAAACCCTGGACTGTCGGAAGGGTCTTTTCTAGGGGAAGCTAGGCCATGAAAAACACACATAACACGGGAAGGTTGAAGCCGTCGCGACAGTCTGGAGTTGTAAGGCCATTGTTCAGTTGGAGCTGCACCGTAAACATTATTTACTTTGATAAGTACGTGGCGGGAACAAAGGGTTACGCGGCATTGACTGTCGATAAGAGTGTACCTTCATATTTGTGACTGAAAGCTAACCTGACTGTATAACACGTTCTTATTGTTCTGGTATTGCACAGTCGGCATCTACAATTAATATTTGACACACACACATATTATTAATGTAAATCTTGACTGGAAGGGTACTTGGTTTACAAGGTGGTAGACTCGATACTGACGTCGTTAGGTAGTACCTCAGTGCAAATATCTCCGTGAAACAGGAGTGTTATGCACTTTTGTTTTGGGATGAGGGCAGTGTAGCTCGTGAATTACCGGTATAGAGATCTAACTCTTTGTTCGGGACGGGCGCAGTGCGGCATTGATGGAGGATATAATGTTATCGTTGTTTTCTCTTTAATGCGCTGTCATGGTCTGGCGTATCACTTACCATCAGGTGAGCGTCCAGACCGTCCTGTACACTTATAAAATAAAAAAAAGGGATTGGACCACGTGAAAATCATTAGTGTAGGGCCTACACTCGGCAGTGTATCTGATGTAATGACGACAAAAAACTTTATGCAGATTGAAAATTTGCTTTTACAGTTCAGGGGGGTTACCGCCATCTCTTAAAACAGTGTTTCAATAATATTGCTGTCTTTTCTGGTACAAATGCTGACGTTCATTATAACTACTGTTTAGAGATTGTGGTTACCCCAGGTATATAATGTTGATGTAGGGGCCTCGATACAACATTATGTATTAGTCAACTACAATTCAAAGTTACATTCTGCCAAATTGCATACGGAGCTCTGGCGAAAGTGCGAATTATGACTGAAGTAGTATAAATTGGTCCACTACTGATGATGATGATGCTCTCCAAGACGTATGCGTCGACGCGCGACAACCTGTCAGTCTAAATTTCAAATGTGAGCTCGGACATGAATAGCAAAACCAAACCTTGTCAAAAAGTGCGGTTGCAAATTGCACACTCAAATTGTCCACTGAATATATATTTTTAATTGGTTTAGGTAGAGTTTTAAGGAATAGGCGTTTAGCATCTAGATCTTCAAGACGAACATAAATATCCACTGCACCTCTGCTATACAAATTCCTCTTAAGTTTTTTGGTCCTTCGCACCGGATAAAAATTCCAGTAAGCAACATGCAAAAATATAATGCCATAAACATTATATGGCCTACCTAGCAATTGGGATTTACCGACTTGGACGCCTTTACTAAGTGAATAATATAAGAACACGTTAACGCACATAAATATATTAAACGTAGCATTATTATTACACATTAAGTTCACGCCACGTGTCGCAATAAGAGGCAATAAAACCATAACGATCAGTTACACGAGCGTTGGTTGCTCATTTCTGTGGACTGTTGCCTTCCAATCGGGAGGGCGTAGGTTCAAATTCCACCACGTAGCAATGTGTTTTGAATTTTCTGTACTCTATAATTTTATATGTACGTTCCAACGCTCTTACAGTGAAGGAAAACATCGTGAGGAAACCTGCTCACCGTTGTTCTTTATCCTGCAGAGATTCAAAGGTTGTTCGTGAAGTCGGCCAATCCGCACCGGGCCCGCGATGAAGTTGTAAATATATAAATATGTATTCATGTTTTAACCTTTGAAATGTATAAAAATGATAAGTTTATGCAATACAAATTGCACTGAAGATATGCTTCTCCTAGTATAGAGATTCTATATGAAAAGGATGCCATTTAAATAAGACTGAAAACTTATTTTGATAGGATACAAAAAATATATTAATTTTCTCTACGGAGATAAAAACAAGGTATAACTAATCAACCGATATAGATGCCGACAGACAGCAGACGACTGGTCACATATGTCGCAGAACCGAAGGCTGATGATGGCGTAGCGTAGGATCCAGGCAGATGAACCGACGAACCGAGTAACTAGTAGCTGATGGAGGCTGGATGAGAACAACGGATAATCTGGCGCAGAATCGGGACTTATGTCTGACAGTGGACTGCTATAGATTGAAGATAAAAGGAAAAATCGGCCTACAATAGAAAAAAGAAAAAGCCCTTACCAATTACTCACGAGTTCTCATTGCGTATTCGTAGTACGTACATTCAAATAATACGGCAATTTCAAATCTTAATATTTTACTCCCAGCGCAATATTTCTCGTTATTAAAAAAAATGAGTGCTAAAGCTTTTTCTTTTAGGTTATTTGTGACGGTCACAAATGCCGTCAAAATTTTCCGTTCTTAATTTCACATGCTTTTCGCATTACTCACCATGTAATGGCGACTCGATAACTTTCAACCTTATTCTGCATTCACTGGACCTTCCTCAGGACTTACATGGTCCATCGAAGAACGCATACCATATATACCTTCACGAAGAACTGTAGATTCTCTAACAGTGGGAGGTCCATGTTCACCATATCAGCCATATTACTTGACTAGGCGGCCCCTAATGCTAAAGCGGATTCGGCCATAACCTACCAAGCTGGTCCCAATACGTATATTGTGTCAGTGTTTCTGACCAGAGCTTCGTTTGTTTTTGTGACCAGTTTAGGTAAGCTTAGACCATGGATAATGGCGGTCTTGATCGTTGTTTGACTTCATGCAGCATGGTTAGTTGAATTCGAAACTATTCCACTCTGAGACACAGATCTCGTTGATTAAATTTTTTGAGGCTTAGATTCATTTCAAAAGCAAAGGTCTAGAAAAAAAACAGGTTGGCTTTACCCTCGAAGCCGAATGTATTTCATCAAACGCCACCATGTATTTTTTTTATAAAGGTCATTTAACGACTAATGTTAAAGACTAATGCGAGCAGCTGATAAAAGAAAATGTGCTGAAGTTAAAGCTGTATTTTATTTATACTCCTTTGACTGCAAACCGAGCGTGGATAGGGTTGTCGATGTTGAAATAATGAAATATAATAAGAATCTTTTGGAATACAATAATAATAAATATCCACTGCCATTCACACAACGCCATCTGGCCCCTAGTGCTTAACTTGTATAAGGTTTACAAATATACATGTTAATGCATCAATATCAGCAGGCCAATCCACTGAAGCGCTTTTTTTCAAAGCATCAAAATTCATATTTTAGTTTAGTATTTTTAATTGTTTTTATTATTTTTTGTATATTTTTGACGTTCATAAGTGCTTTTTGTAAGCCTAATTTGAATAAAGAATTTTGATTTTGATTTTGAAATATGATTATTGATTTAGTTAGTTACACGAAGCTAAAGTCCTAAGCTTATAGTTAGTACAGTTTAAATCCAGACCTGTTAAATATTTAGACAGGGTCTTTCTTTAACAGTGTAATATCGAATACCATCCGTATACAAACTGCATAAACTTATTCTTGTTTATTGAATATCTTTATAATAATAGTGACCCGCCCCGGCTTCGCACAGGTGCAATGATGATATTACGCACGCTACCGCCGCCCGGCCGGCCGGTACCGCCGCAAACCTCAAAAATAACAGTATTTGTCTACTATTTGATTGTAGTTATTATAAATATAAACCTTCCTCTTCAATCACTCTATCTAATAAAACCGCATCAAAATCCGTTAGGTAGTTTTAAAGATTAAGCATACATAGGGATATAAGGACAGAAAAAGCGACTTTGTTTTATACTATGTAATGATGTACCTAACATATGGTTCAGAGAAGCTGTCCAGGTTTCGGCGGGACATCACCAGGAAGCTAATAGGCCGGAAATATCTATCAATAATTTACATCTCGTTGTTTGTCTCATGTACTTTGGAGAGTGTAGCAGGGAGGTTCACCATTACTCCATTACAATTTTATTATCAATATATCATACAATTTTAAATCCAATTGTGTTCGTTAACTTTTCATTAGTGATTAGTGCTTCAATTATGATATCTGAACGTGTAAGCGCAAAATTCCTTATGCGTAGGGCCAACAATTATAAGTCTTTGTCATCATTTATCTATTCTAAAAAATCTCAACCCCTCTGTTTTATAGAACCTTAGATCGTCAACTGTATCTTGGCTTTCTAATTAGTCTTTCACATTGTTATAAGTGCCGCATAACTATAAAATACATAATACAGTAGTAATAAAATATATAAGTGTCCGACAAAATTACGGTCTATATTATTAATAAATTGTTTTGCTAACCCTAAAGCGTCATTAGTAGAAAGCGCCTCAACAGCCACTGTCGCACTGTACATTTTATAATGTGTGATATTCCCTTTGCCATGTACTTTACTGTTTTAAAATGACCGAACATTTGTTTTCTTACATTAATAAAGCAGTTTGTATATTTCTGAAATTATGCATGTTATGTTTAGGGGTTGACTTGAGACTCTTTAAGCTTTTGAATCGTTTGGACATAAATTGTAATGCATATTTTGTTGGAATTTACTGCGATTCGTCTGATATTTTAAGATGGAAATACCGAGTTTACAATTTCCTGACAGTACTTATTTTTTAACCGACTTCAAAATGAAGGTTACTAATTTCGGTTTTATATTATGCTTTTGTTTATATTCGTTCGCGGATATCTTTGTCGTATGGGAACCGATTCTGATGATTCCGAAAAATGAAAAATATTTCATTTTTGTTCCAATATATTTGGGGATCTACTTTAAATCTTATATAGATTCTTATTTTAAAAATTGTCAAAGTTCTCGATTTCACCCTGTTTAAGATTTTAGTATAAGTTAAAATATATATATTTGAAATTAAAAGTTTCGAAATCTCAAAGCTATATAAGTTTAGTACAAGCACAAACTAATACTTCGCCTAGTTGACGACAGTTTCTCACTTTAATTAAAGACCGTTGCAGACGTAGCGTAGAACTTAATGCGCTTCGTGTTTAGTTTTGTATCTTATCCACGGAATACTGCACTTCCATTTCACTCTATAGTAGTATTCTTGTTTTCTGATTTATTTGAGGATTCTCAGATATTAAAGACATTTGATTATAATAAATATCAACCGATCACACAGCGACATCTCGCTTTAGTTTATGCGAGCGACTTATATAGCGAACTCGGCAGTATTTTTTTGTTTTTTATATTGAAACTTAAATACCTATTTTTCTAAAATACAATTTACTAAAATATCACGCACGCTTCAGTACCCAACCTTCTTCCTGTCTGTCCCATTCTTCAGTTAGCTACTCGTAGCTTCTGAGCTTCCTTAGTTTGATAGTCTATCAGCTATTGATATATGCTATACGCCTAGAAGAAGCTTAACTATACGTAGGTGTTAAAATACTGTGTTCTACCTACCAGGGTATTATAAGCTTCATAGAGCTTCCCACATCACAGATGTACACTGGCGCGTTAGTCGGCCGCGTAAACGTCCAATTAGTGTGACCCCGCCGCCCATTATCCAATTGTGATGAACATTGCGCGTGCGCATGCGAAGCGGTTATGGCTGTCAAAAAAGCGGTAATTTAAACAATGTAAATGTACAAAATGGTAAGCTTAATTTAGAAAGTAAAGCAATTTATTAAAATATAGAAACTGAGTAATTTAACAATATGGTGTCATTATATTTTATTTACGGTATCTGTGCCTAAATTAGCCTGTGTCTGATGAAAATGACACCGTTAAAGTAGTATTAGTAGGAGCATTTGATATGGTAATCTGCCATATAAACCAATAGTCGTGACACGACACTAAAATAAAAATTATTTAATTGCATTTAGCTATTTAAATCTGGTAAAATAATAGTTATTTATATGTCTAACAGTGTTTTAGTTGGCTAACATAAAAAGTATTGAACTTGGCATAGGTAATTTTGTTCTTAACATAGCAATTGCACGAGTCAATTGTTCCTATTCTAATTCTTGACCTAGGTAAGTTGGCAGGTAGCAGATGGATGTCAACTGCTAGGGATCGGCTTCCGTGAAAATCATTAGGGGCGGCCTTCGTTCAGCAGTGGAAATTTTAGGCTGTAGTAAAGATGATGATTCTAATACCGGCACTAATCTGATGGTGTGACAACCCTAGGTGCGCTCACGCACTACGTTTCGGCTCAATTTGAGTTGTTTTGTTTGTGATTGAACCATTAGACGTACTGGGGATTTGCTTTGACAACATTATTATGGAGATCTCTCTTATATTTCCATCTTACGTCGACAGAGGTCTCAGCGAGCAATATTTTTGACTAAAGTAAGCGTCTATTGTTTGCATTCTGCCAAACAGGATATTAGTTTCTGGCGACCTGCCAACTTGAATTGTACTATTGTGACTGGTTAAAGCCTGGAAGTTCTAAATCATAACAGTGACTGAGGAGGGCTTGTGTCCAGTTAGCTTCATATAATACAAGTATGTTATGTCAGCTAATGTAACGTCTGGTGCAATTAATAAATCTTGTGCGTAAATGTGTTTGTATTTGGTGATATCTGCAATGATGCTTTACTTGTTTCTAGAACTATGGTAGAGCCTTTTATTCGTCATAATGTTCTTTTAAATATATTTTAAATTTTAAATTATTTTTGCTGTTTTATCTTATGATAAGCAATACGATTAACGAAGCTACTTTAGCTTATGATTTACTGCGGGTTAATATTATTGTGGTTTATTCTGCGGGCAATAGCTAGTTTAATGTAAAACAAAATGTAACTCCAATCTTTATGTTTTGAACAATCATCCTATTGCTATATTATTACAAAACTTATAACAACTACAAGTGATTGCTATGCCAATAGGAATTAATTCCTCTGGCGTCGATATCTTGACGTAACGCTCTGTGGGCGTGGTGCTTGACCTTATTAACTGTTGCCGTTTGTTATGACAGCTGTTAAACACACCTACCGTTAGAATTAGCCGGTGCGACGGTAGTGTTATTCTATAGTAGACTTATTACGTATACTAATTTATGTATATTTCAAAGGTAAGCACACAGACGAGAGGTCCACTTGATGATAAGCGATCTAACCGTGGAGACACCGCAACTTTGAAGCAACGACTGCGTTAAAGGCTTATAAAGGTTAGGAAAAATGAGGAAGGAGAAGTGGAATTTGGGGCTTCAATAATCTCACCCATTCGGTGAAACTCTATGCAGATGCCGTGGTAGCATTCCGGTAGAGCCGGCCCTTAAGTCGTTGTCGCAGACGAGTTCGGAACTGGTGACCCTGATCTTGGCAGGCGTAGTGTAGGATCGGTCTTTCATCACACGTAATCAGCCCGGTGCCACTTTAAACGACTCCCCTTTTTCTCTCTTTAAGCTTTTCAGCCCATTAGTGGTCATAGGTCTCCCCATTTTGCGCCAGAAGTTTTCTGTTTTCCACCAGCGTCCTATCGCAAGTTGTTGGTTCATCCTACAACTTGCGACTTACTAAACTGCTATGCTTGCCAAGACGCCGTCTTCACTCCGGAACTCGTCCGTCCAAGTGCCATCGATTTTGCGGCATGCGTGACCAGCCTGTTCATTTCAAATATATAATCAATTACTTTAAAAAACTGTTAATTTTACACAGCCCTGTAAGTAAGTTAACTTCGTCACAAACTATTGACTTCGCAATATTAGCAATTCACGGCTTCTTTTCTCATTTGGAGCGTAGAGAAGTCTTCATTATACATTTTGCAGAGCGGCAACCGTTAGTACGGGTACTCATTTGCACAGACAACTAGTATTTGTAACGCATAAGTAGATAGACGGGGCAACTATGTTTTGAGACGTGCGAGAGACCGACCGTGTATAACGTAGTTTAACATTCACTGTTCGACTTATTGTAGTCTACGTTCACTGCTAGACATAATACAGGCCCATTCCACGCAAGATATCCCGGTCCTAGGCTGTTTGAATCGAGCCTCCACCAGACATCTTTACTGGATTGACTTTTTAAAATAGGCATTTTTGATAAGCTTTAAAAATTCCTGCTTATTTTAGAAAGAAAATATATTTATTTGGTACATAATATTAAGCGTTCAACGTTAGTCCTTAAAATAATATAAAAAGTTTAATGCTACCAAAATAGTGGCTACTCAGCTAATGCCAAGAGAGAGTACAATCAGATTATTTGATAATCAGAGAAAGTCTGACGTCAACCATCATGTAGCCAGGACTGCCTCAACGACAGGCTAAACGTGCCATCCGAAGCACGGAATCCACAGGAGGATCCAGGAGGGAATGAATTTTTTTAAAGATAAATAAATTAATGATTGACCATCTTTTAAATTGATTTCGTAGCTAAGGTTTCTGACCTCAGTGAGCAGTCATCAACCATACGTAGTAGCGACGACTCTGTGTTCGCTGTCTTGGTAACAAGTTGTAATTAGTTTATTTATGACCAGAAATCACTTACCACAGGTTGTGCTCAGACACAGCTCTATTATTAAAAAGCTATAAAATTCGTTGCAACATTAACCAGCTGCTCCCTATGAGTAATATACCGCATAATCGTGTTACCTATAACACAGACCTGTCTCCGATAATATTGTTTGACGTCGGCCATGCGCGTGCGCACAGTAGGATGTGACGTCACACGTTTGTTACCGGCTCATTAGCCGGTGTGCTGCCTATGTGGTGCTTCAATACAAGCTTTTTGGGGTTCTGATTATGTTTATTTAAGGTATAGATTGAGTTATGGCAATAATAAATTGGGTAACTAATTGCTCTATATTCAAAATTAACGGACAGTATTTCAGATACCGTATTTCGTATTTACGGACAGTATTTCGGTAACGGGCGCAGTGCTGCATTGCATTGTCTATTAGTTGTTGGTCTTCTTTAATGCCGCTTTGTCATGGTCTGGCGTATCACTTACCATCAGGTGAGCGTCCACACCGCTCTGTACACTTATAACATTAAAAAAATACAATAGAAATTCTACTGTGTCTATGTATGAAATCATATTTTGCGGTCACTTATCCTATATTAATGGCCATTGCAATAGTTGGTTAATTTATACGACCGGTAATCGAACACACTATTTGCTGCGCCTTTGAGCCATTAAGGGGATCCACTTTCATATGGCGTTTCCTTCTCGTTTAGATTTCTATCAGGATTCATACCCTATCAGCTCATGTGCTGTTAATTTTCGGCTTCGGGTTAATTTACAAAAAAGAGTGAAGAGTATGTTAACAATTTTTCCAATACACAAATACCATAACACAAGCTCATTGACAAATTTGGGCAAGCAATAAGCATTTATTATTTATTTATGAACGTACTACTGAAGAGATAATAGCAATTTTTCCTTTTCTACTTTTATAATCCCGTAATACAGAGAATTTGTGCCCTGTTTCCAGGAACTGCCGATCAATGTGTAATGAGGCGCTATGATATTAGTGACATAATAAACGAGGATAATTAAGTACAAAAGGAAAATGCTTACCATTTTATCGTGATATTGATATCACATTTACGGCTACTCGATTCAATCAGTGTCAATGGGGGTAGTAATTCATTGTTTTGTTCCCTTTAGTTGAAAAGACATCTTAAGTTGTGCTCAATCACATAATTATTGTTTGAGTCTTTTTTGGTGGTTATGGCTAGTGATGCGTATATGAATCGATATAAAAAGGTTACTGTCTGTTGACGGTATATATTTAATAAGATATAATGTTTTCTTTCTTCAGGAAATTCTTTCTCCATATCAAAGATACAAGTTTAAACCTTTAAAACCTTTGTCTTTGGACTGTTAAAGTATATATAAAATATATCGATATTCCTACTGTATTTAATAAGATAGATGGGATTTAGACCTGCTATTCTGATCTAGGATTGGTAGCTATATAGATGAGACGGTAATTGAATTCAAACCATAACCAACTACGAAGGTTTTTTATTCACGATAGGCTGGCTCTTGAGCAGGATAGTCTTATCCTGATAGAAGAGATGTAGGATCCTTTAGGATGGATCGAGCTTGCCCAGAAAAAGCCTATCACTCGTTTTTTTAAATGTCATGGGGTTGTGTGGCCGGAAAATCAGACACAGGTAGATCATTCCATCCATTTGCAGCACCTCCGCATAATGAAAGTAGACGCGAAACGATTAGTCCGAATACGGAGGACGTCAACATCAAACGGATGAAATTATGCAGTCCGTAGACTGGATTTGGACTATGAATAGCCACCCTGGTCCTGTATTAAGCCAGTAATTACCCATAGACCGGCTTCAAGATGATCACATGCCATATTAAGGTCAATGATTACCTAATTGATATTATCAGCAAGCGTCAATTAACATGGCTGCCACCCACACATTTTAAGACTGTAGGAGTAATACACACAACATCGTAACGTATTAATTCTGAATCAATGGCCACCATGAATAAGCCAATCTACTCAATTTGAATAAGATTTTGCACAGTTCGTTGATTTCACTTTGCATTAATGTATAGAATTTCGTACATTATACATCCACTTTTAGCATTTGTAATAAAAGGTGATGTATTTTGAGGGATTTAAAGCATAATTTGAAAGCGTTGACAAATGTCAGGGTCTTTAGTATTATCTTTATAGGTCACACAGTTGAATAATGCCTCTCCAAGACCAAGCGAAATTGGGCAATTTAACCCTTTGACTGTCCTCAAACCAGACACTATGAAATATTTTATTATTTGTAAGTCACCGGTGACTGACATGGCAGTCAATGTGTTGTGTCCGCTTGAATCCTTGTTCCATTCTTTGGTCGCCCCTTGAGAACCCTTTTAATCATAAATTAATTTATATACATCAAATGCTAAAATTGTTTTTTATGTATACTAAAGACTTCCAAACCAATTGATAATATCGACAAGCAGTAAGGTACAACACTATCGCCTACAGTGTACAAGCGCAGTTTGATTACTTTTTGTCTCGGAGCTTATTGTACTGTGGCATTTACAAGTGGGAGTAATTCACAAGTAGTGTGGCCTTTGCAATTTACTACTTAATTTACGGGTATGACCAGGTCAATCGGTCATTCATTGGCACGGTTGTTTAGTGTAAAAAAGTTCGCCCACACTCTTGCCGATTTCGCTTTGCGCAGGTATTTTTTTCCATAATCCACCCACGTGAAGAAGCCACAATACTGTATCTTAAGTGGCACTTGAAATTGACGGGGTTATAATGGCGTAATTAATGACGAGAGAAAAGATTTAGTTTGAATTAAGCTTTAATGAGTGAGTGAAAGCTTGTTTCTTTAAATTTGTAAAGTCTCATGTGCAGTGGGTGTCTTAGACATAATAAATTAGCATGGGCTCTTGGCTAAGTTTTATAATAATAAAATGACAATAACATCTAGGAGTTCTACCTCCTTCCGGCCCAATGGACAGTCGACTTGTGTAAGGTGTTTTAATAGAAATTTAATAAGAAATTGTGAAAATCTTGTCAACTTATCTTAGGCAAATCATTTACCTATTTCAACTGTTTAATCCAGTAACATAAAATTTCGACTTTATATGTCTGCTTTTCTCTTCAAAAAAGCAACTGATATTTTCCCTAACTGCGATTACAAATTCCAATAACATTGTTTTAACCGTCACTTTTTAAGTTTAAATTGGTTACGTCAGGCGAAGTTTTAATAAGCCAAACTGCACCGACAAATGGCGTGATATCAAATTGCTCGGAAGTTAGGAACTTCACTGTAATTAGAATTGCACTAAATCCAATTTACATGCAGACTTAAAATGGAAATACATACAAATTCCCAAACATTTTCATGATATTTCTAGACAAGCTTGCCTGGTAAAACTAATTATAGTTACCTATTAAAAAGAAAATTTGAAATTTGTCATAACGCTTTAACAGCAACTTATAATCAATTATTGATCTTTCAAGTTTATTTATAAATAATTGAAACTGCATTTGTATTAATATCCAATGATTGACATCCGTTTGTTGTGAACACTTGTTTTAACATACTTAAACATTTTCGAAAACCATTCTGCGTTATTCGATTTTTGACAATTGATTAGCCGCAAAACCATGTACCCATATCTATTCCTAATGCTGTACTTTACGTAAAATCACAGCAAATCCTTGATAGATATGTGCAGTCGTTTTCGTAAAGCGAACCGGTAACGATCGTGCATCTCGGAGCTCATCTCCTGGGTTGCCACGTCTTTATACAGGCTGTGACTATTTCGAACTCTGATTTTCCCGCATGTGCTTTGAGGTTTAGGGAAATACATTAGGTGGCAATGCTAACAATGGCTCTCTCATCTCACCGAACCTTTAGATACTGCCATTTTCCACCCGCCTGCCAATCGTTAAGAAAATCAAGTGCAACTATTCATTATCCGAGCCCAAAGTCCAGGAAAGGACTGTCAGTGGCTGTTTAAGTTAGTAAGTACGTACAGCAGTAAGTAGTATATTCAGTTAAAAAAAACAAATATAATTTAGGTACATTAAGAACGCTTATGAATGATAAATTTGATTCTACCAATGTTTTATACTGAGAAGACCCAGGAAAAAACTTAGTAACTATTTTCAAAAAATCATTTAAATGTTTCCGAAATAATAATTATAAACTTTATAAAATATTTATATCAATTTGACAATAGACTATGATTAACTTATAGTCAAGGCAAATTTGCAACAACCTGTGTATGGCAAATGTGTAGGTAGATATATATTTGTGTAATATATGTTTCTGCTTCCTCCAGTCCTGTCTCCGCAGTTTCCGTGAGCAAATATCTATATTCGGTTTAACGTTTGAGTAAATCGGTTTGGGACATACAGATCGGAATACAGATTGTATGTCCTATGCGACTATTTTTATGCTTAATGCATTTTCTTATTATTGTGTTTATAAAGTTACAATACAATGAACATAAAAATTGTGTGGGTGCGTATTACAGTGAGTTGGTTTTTTATTGATAGCTGGCACACGAGCAGATGGCTCATCTGAGGGTAAATGACGCCGTCGCCCATGTTCAATACCAGGGCAAAGAAATGCGTTGTTGGCCTTTTAAGTGGGAATACGCTTTCTTCTTGAAGGTCGCCAGGTCGTATCGCTCAGGGAATATTCAGATGGTAACTGAATCCACGGTTTTATCGTACGCGGTAAAAAATTGCGACTAAAGTGTGAATAATAATAATATGTAGATATTTTTATCTGTTATAAAACTTTGATGTTCTATTTACGAGTACTACTACCTGCTGTGAGTTCACTAAAATAATAACCTATTGAATTTATTGGGTTTGGCCGTAAAAGCTTTACAAGAGAAAACAAAATTCTTACGCAAAGCTTATCTGTCATGGATATAAGCTTTTAATTTACGGAAGTTATCTATGATTTGAATGTAAAATGAAGACAAAAAAATCCTTTTCCTTTCCATTGCGTGTGATTACATTAAAAAGTATCATTACTAAAGTCACATCACCCCATATGCACCTGAGACTAATGCTCGGATTAAGCAATCACCCTTGAAACGCTATGATAGCCACGCTTTGTGAAATTCGGGGTACAGTCTTTATAAATCTTTCGGTTTAGAATTGTATATCATTATTCAGTTCCTTGAAATTACTTTTAAATGTTATTAAGTAAAAAGATAGCATTGATGAGTTCTGAATTGAGGATTTGTATCCGAGTATTTCACCTTACAAAAGGAATGTGTTATCAGAAAATATGCGGTAATATTAATTGTTAGGCATAATAAAAAACATAAAGGCGCTTATATCTTCAAATTATGCTCTGACCAACTATAAGTGATATACTATCAGAACACTCAGTCCTGAAACGAATAAATCGTTTTGTTGAAATCGGTTCAGTATTGATGTTGTGACACTCAGCTAAGAATTGTGTACAACGCTTTTTGGAAGGAAGCAATATTTTATATTTATAACCAATAATAGGTTAAGTATAATACTAGTGATCTGTCATGGATTGTTATTTAACATTGCATAACCTGATTCGTAAACTTAAAACTTTGCTTGCTAGTTTAAAATATATTTTCGCAATCTAAAACTTTAATCATAACTTTTGCAAAAACTTAGCTGTGAGAAAACTCGAGTAAATGTCACAAGGCTAGCCGTTGATAATTACGCTTCGAAGAAAACTTGTTAATTGGGACTGTCCTGGCTCGTCTTGGAGTGGTTGCCACCCTATTTAATTACTCTCTGGGATTTAAGGGGGCACTTTAATTTATTGTCTAGTTTGTGGTAGACATTTGGTTTTTATTTTCATTTAATTATTTGTAAAGATCACCTAACGTAGGTTTATTTGTAGGCTCATTCGTGGGTAACTAAGCGACTAATTCGTTACCAAGTGACTATTCGACCTTTAGATTGGTTACGTGCGTGAGTAACTAGAATTATCAGACATAATTTAAATTTGAATAATCCTAAATCAAATCATTGGTATATATTAACTAATACGATTTCGATTTGATGTAAATCCAAAAAAAATCCAAATTTTTGGGTTTTAATAATAAGGCCGCAATTGAAATTCTTTCTTTTGAAAAGTAGGCATCATTCAGAAATTGTATGTATCTTGAACATCATTTCTAAGCATACAATATTCATTCTTTGTCAAGAGACCGGTTCGAAAAAAACATGGAGCACGGCAATAAATCAGTCCGGATGAGTTATTGGTCCCCGAGAAATGATGACGTAAGCCGGTGGGCGTACTTAATTCAATAAAAATGTTACGCCCGAGGGAATTGTGAATAAAATATAATATTTTAGTATGAGAGCGTGGTATATTTTAACGAGGAATATTTCTCAGTCTTATTTTAACAGGACGATATGGATTCACAAGTTAATTATGATAATGTGACCAATATTGGGCCACTTTGATCGCCCTTTCCTGTACGCGGGTGTAAAGGCTTTAGTCGTCCACGCGGGCCCAGTGCGGATTGACCAACTTCACGCACAACCTTTGAATCTCTTCGCAGGCTGCACCTACGTACGCAGGTTTCCTTACCATGTTTTTCTTCACCATAAGAGCGTCGGATAACGTACATATAATTTCGAAAATACAGTGGTACGTGGCGGGATTGGAACCTGCGCCCATCCGATCGGAAGCGCAGTCCTCACCATTGAGCCACCGACGCTCTCGATTTTTTAGTTAAAAGAAACTCATTGAAAAATTCTAACTACGCCATTACAATATATAACAATTGCAGGTTAACCCTTTAACCGCGAGAGACGCCTTCAGGCGTCACAAACAATATATTTTCCATTGTCTAGATTCCTGGCGGCCAACGGGTTAAGTATATTACGTGTCTATGTTAAAGTGAGTGTTAACGTTTAATATGAACACTTGCTTCGCACAAGATGTCCGCCATACGATATTTCCAGAAAGCAATTTGGGACAGGAAGAAAATACGACACCCCGCATCTGCGGAGCGGTTTTATAAATATAACAATTTAAAAATGTCTCGCAAAATATTTTTCTGAGGGCCTTCCCTTAAAGCGTTAGTAGGTTGAGGTTGTTTTATGAATTCTCGGTTTCAAGGCTGTAAGACTTGTCCTACAGTGGGATAACTCACAGGCTCGTTCACGCACTTAATGGGCAGACTACCAACACATCTACTCTCGCCGTCACAGTGGCTCTCGTATTACTGATGTGGTGCGTACGAGACTGTCATTGTCTGCTGAATGAGAATGAATGAACAAGCGCATACACTACATCCCTTTCTTATCATATTTTTTATTGATCAACAATTTACCAATTAACAAAACAAAAAGCATGATTTACAATCAATTTTACATACCTTTTCCAGAATTATTATGAATTTACTACAAAGCCAAATAATGGTTTGCTTATTCATCTGAGCTTTCTTCAACTACTACTCCCATTTTCCTTTTCTTGCCCCACAGCCTTCCATTTTCCTTCTACCTTTTTTAAGTGAACGAGTTTCTTCGATAAGATTGTCCTGTTTCATCATTCGTCACTAAACAGT
This sequence comes from Leucinodes orbonalis, assembly GCA_019425675.1. NCBI lineage: Eukaryota > Metazoa > Arthropoda > Insecta > Lepidoptera > Crambidae > Leucinodes > Leucinodes orbonalis. Next base: position 20,529 of record PQWD01010216.1, read on the forward strand.
CTCCTGCGTACTACTTTCTACAGTATACGGGGTCGGCAGAAAATTTGTCGCTAATTATTTGTTCTGTCCATATCTTTCACATACACTTCTCACCCTCTTTTATTTCTGACTCAACAGCTTTCCTTTTCCTTCCGCATACTCTTTTCCTAACTCTTTCTGTACTTTGTCTCTATCTCTCACATCCAATCGTTCATTTTCTGACTTGCATTCTCTAATGCAGGAATTTTGTCCCTGTTTTGTCTCTGGAAAAAACAATTCCGATGGTGTTCGCCCAGTTACTGAATGCGGGAGTGCTATTATACATCTTAATATTCGTATAAACACATTCTTTGATATCTTTCTTTCTGTACGACTGATNCTTTTTGCTCGTCGCCAATTGTAAGACTTGTCCTACAGTGGGATAACTCACAGGCTCGTTCACGCACTTAATGGGCAGACTACCAACACATCTACTCTCGCCGTCACAGTGGCTCTCGTATTACTGATGTGGTGCGTACGAGACTGTCATTGTCTGCTGAATGAGAATGAATGAACAAGCGCATACACTACAAAGGCGTTTTTGGTTTTGTAAAAAGGCTTTACTCAGATTTAATTAGTAAATATATATTCCAAAAAAAAAACCAAGGCAAAAATTATTAAGACATTGCCTGAGCCTCACACTAAGCAATTCCTGTCCTGTGGGGGCCGCACACGAATAACAATTACTTAAGTCAGAAATTTAAACAATGGCAAAAATTTATCCGTATAAATGTATGTTTAAGTCATGAACATGGCGCATAATATTTTTCATATTATCAACCAATCTTTGAGAACCTATGTAGAGCACAAGCTCTTGATCCGCAATACGATTGCTGATCGACTTAAGAGTTGGCAGAAAAGTGTGAAATTACTTTGCCATCAAGCCACTCTAAGTATTGATTGGACAGTTTAAATATGAAGTCTCGAAAATTATGCAATGGAAGAATTTATTAAAATTAGTTATTCCAGGACATAATCTGAGTCGATTTAAATAAACAAATACTTAAATTAATAAAAAATGCCATTTCATCAAACGGAGACTTTTTCTTCCCCTTAAATCCCAACAACGCAGTGGCGTGCTCTCCATATATATGCAAATAAGCAGTGCGTAACCTTGTTCGGACAACCCTGAAGATCGCCATCACATAGGATCTCTTCTTACTTTCTCTACATCTTTTAAACAATATTTGCGAAAAGGAATTCAAATTATTGTTTTTACGACTCACATCATTCACTATGCAAAGTGAATGATGTGAGTCGTAAAAACAATAATGCTCATAATGTTTGTGCACGCCACTGCGTAAACGGTATTCTCAAATTTTGAGGGGGATAATGAATTCTTATTGTTTCAACTCGAGCGCTTACCATTTATACCAGTAATTTATTGTAGGTCCTTAGACGTATTTTGAACGCGTAAGGAATACTTTTTATTTTGTCGACTGGGTGATGAAACATTTTTGTAACACTTTATAATTGCAAATGGAAGCAGAAAAGGCTTTCATTTATCTTTTATAAACATCTGAAAACAAAATGCAAAATATGTATTGTATTTTCGTTTGCCATTTAGTGACGGCAGATTGGGATACAATTGTCACCACTGAGAATGAATGAGAGAAATCAAGAAACAGTGAGTGCACTCTTCCTTTATTTCTCTCTCTCAACTTTTTATAATCTACGTAGGTCAAGTTGAATTCTTAGGTGGTTTCAATAGTTTGGTATCATTATTTCTGTCTCTGCAATTTTACTTCTAATTTATGCAGTGAAAATTATTCCGAGAAGCAATTTAAGATTGCAAGGGCTCGGCGTCTGAGCAAGGCAAAAACTGTGAAACTTAAGGAAGTGTTAAGCTTAAGAGGTGATTCAGGAGTTGCTTGTATAAAATGTACTAATTTTAGATGTTTTGTTCTTTCAGGTAATTATTTACTGCGAACGCACACCAACTCTTATCTAATCGAGGTAATTTATTTATGTAAAGCTAGCTTTGATGCAGAAGCTTCGAATGTGGTATTCGATGTTCTTGCAATAATTTATGAAAGTAATATCATATACATTTATGGGCATTATTAAATCTCTGTTTTGTAAAAGTAACCATTTCTAGGATTACTATTGCATTTATATTTAAAATACTATCATTATCAACTCATTAAACGTCCCCACCGAGGTGCACGAGTCTACCCGTATAGGGTGATAAGGCCTTAGTCGTCCACGCGGGCCCAGTGCGGATTGGACGACTTCACACACAATCTTCGAATCTCTTCGCAGGCGTGCATGAAGGTTTCCTCACGATGTTTTCCTTCACCGTAAGAGCGCGGATAACGTACATATATTTTCGAAAATTCGAAAACACATTGGTACGTGTCGGGATTAGAACCTCAGCTCTCTCGGTAGGAAGGCGACAGTCCACACCATTGAGCCACCGACGCTCTATTTAAAATACTAAGCAATGCTAAATTAATCCAGTTACATATAAACGATTAACAACGGCATCATTTCTTTAGAATTGAAGAGAAATTGATTTTTAAATAAGTAATAGTAATAGCTTCGTTTAAAAATATTATCTTCTCCAGCATCATTATAAGAGCTTTATAATATAGTCTTTAATATAAAAGAAAAATTCTACATGACTAAGGCGAGACACGCAGGCCCAATGCGGCTAAGTAGATATTTTTCGATTACCCATCTAATGTATGACCACTGCGGTGGTTGCTTAACTTGCGAGTTATCAACCGAATACGCTAGACATCACTCACTCTATTGTAATAAGTTAATAGTTTAGACAGTGACTCGAAAACAAACTTACGATGTCCAAATTCCAAGAAACGTTTGTATTATCTTTCACAATACAATTCTGTGGAGTCGATATTATTAATAAAGCCAACGTCAAAGCCAAGCTACGTTATCAATGTTATCATATTCACGAGATTGGTTTGTGATCTGAATCAAAGGCTTTATACAATAGACCACGAAGTTTCAACTGCAGTATATCTGATGTCTTCAGAGACAAGCAATTTATATTGAAACACTTTAAAAAGTCATTTCGTATGTAGTTTTTGATATCACAATAGTTGCCATTTACCTTTATTGTACCAGTGGCTAACCCGTTAATACCCGGATAACGGGGTCACATTCGACCCCGTCTCAGATATAGGCCAAACCAGATACGTATGCGGTAGACAGGTAACCTAGGTTTCGTTGTTGCAAGATAGATCTGATGTCTCCGGAGACAGGTTATTTGCTACTCGTATTATAATGTTTGATAACACAATAGTTTCTATTTGCCTTTGTAGCAGCATTGGTTAACCCTTCAATACTCGGAAAACGGGGTCGCATTCGACCCTGCATCAGACATTTGTCAGATATGTAAGCGGTAGACAGGTAATCCAGTTTTCATTGATGCAAGATATATCTGATGTCTGCAAAAAAAGGTAATTTGTATCAAAACTCGTTAAAAAGTCGTATCATAATGCAGTCTTTTCACAATAGTTTCCATTTGCCTTTGTAACAGCATTGGTTAACCCTCCAATACTCGGAGAACGGGGTCACATTCGACCAGATATAGGCCAGATATGTATGCGGGGGACAGGTAATCTAGGTTCCGTAGATGCGGCACGTGTATTTGTTGTATCACATTGGAACTGGCCGACCGAGTTTTGTGGCTTATGTTTTTCAAACTTCATTTAACAGTTTGGTTGTAACGTTTGCGGCGGGAAATGGAATAGGAACTTTTTTGTGAGTGGAAGGTTTTAGAACACAATAGTACTGCTATTTTGCTTGTTATAGATGAAAGCAGTTATTGTTGTGTTTTGTTTTCGATGCTTTATTTTGAGTAGGGCAGAATTTTCATTCATAATCACGTCGCTTGCTACATTTCATAGTGACATAATAGCATGCTCGTGCTTTTGATTTTGTACCCTTTTAATGATGCATTAAGGTCAAAATCTTCATGAATAGTTTTATGTCATAAATATAACATTAAGTCAACGTAAGTGTCAAACGGTTTGGACATTTTAAGTGATATTTGTTCGTGTTTGTGCATCTAGTTAGTTTATTATTTAACTAAGTGTTTATTTAGCAAACGATGGATTAAGGCAGGTTTTTCTTTCAGTCACTCAGAATTATTGACACTTTTAGGGGAGTTCAAGCTTTTTCTAACTTAGTATATCTCAACCATAGAGCGTCGGTGGCTCAGTGGTGTGGACTGTCGCCTTCCTACCGGGAGGGCTGAGGTTCAAATCCCGACACGTACCAATGTATTTTCGAATTTTCGAAAAATATATGTACGTTATCCGACGCTCTTACGGTGAAGGAAAACATCGTGAGGAAACCTTCATGCACGCCTGCGAAGAGATTCGAAGGTTGTGTGTGAAGTCGTCCAATCCGCTCTGGCCCGGTGACGACTAAGGCCTAATCACCCTATACGGGTAGGCTCGTGCCCCTCGGTGGGGACGTTTAATGAGCTGATGATGATGATATCTCAACCATGGACGTATAAAAAATACGAACGGACTGTCATTAACACATATGATGTGTCCCAAAAGTGACAGCTACTGTCTGATGTAATTTTATGTTACACTAGCTGGTGCCCGTGACTTCATCTGCCCACAATTAGAATTTTGAAAAGCTTGTTAATATAACCATTTAGAGATAAACATTAGAATTATAAATTACATATGTGTTACCCTAATGATTTTGGCATCGCTCGAAGTAATGGCTCGGAGATGGTAGATTTTTCTACTTACTTAGCCTAATGTTTAAGCTATAGGTAATATTGTAAAGTTTCATTAAAATGCATTCAGTAGTTTTTGCATGACAAAGTGACAAAGATCCATTCATCCATACAAACATTTGCTTTTATAATATTAACAGGACAGGAGTATTATAGGCAGTACGTATGTACACAAATAGTGTGAACATAAACCCTGTTCATCTTGTGGCAGTTAATTGAACCAGATATTGGCAGCGTATGTGTGTTGTGGCAGAAACCCGCTCAAAGCACTAGCGCGCAGGGGCGGAGTAAGCTTATTCTCTGTGCATGTATGATTGCTAGGTTGTATACCCGACTGTTAATTTTGCAAAGATATTACAGGTGTAACGCCTACATCTAGTTAACACTTGAATCGGAACGCGCCTACTGAGACATATGTGCCCAGGGTTCTCACTCCCGCAATCTCTTCTACGCCACGGTTAACTTCCCGCGACAATCGAAGAGAGGAAGTCCGCCGATGGTCGCGGCGCGCGCTTTTTACTTTCCGACCGACCATCCCAAGTGTGTTACTTTACTTTACCTGCAACCTATGTACTGTTTTGTGTCTGTTTTAATATACACCATTCATCATCGTGTTTCGACCTTTCATTACAGCACCCTGAGAAGAAAACCTTTATACATGTGTATTATTGTATAGGGCCGAGGGCGCTATGGCTTAGTGACTTACGGGATCGTAATAGCACAGAAGTTAAGTTACTTTAGCTATGGTCAATCATTGGATGGGTGTTTTTATTGTTGTTGGGAATAATATTAACTCGCGACCTTCCGTGTTTCGGCAGGTGCATACGTGGTGGCTTACAGTCTTCCCTTTGTCTTACTGTAAGGGTGGCAGGTCACCTGCAGAGTTTTGTTTATTTTGTTAAGTTTAAATACATAGTTTTCACCAATACTGTGAATATTGTTACAATTATCTCCATTGGCTCACGCACTCATAATAATTTATTTACTGTTTGAAGATAAAACGTTTTTTTCAAGTTCATAATTCAAGATTATTTTAAAAGTTTCCTATTGTAAGATGTTCTTCACAAATTGAAATCACAAATTACTACAAAAATAAAGAAAAGAAATACAAATACAATCAAACAGCACTATCCCACGACTGAAACAAATAAATCACTTAACGTTGCTCACGACGTCACACTTGCGGTGCACCCCTACGAATGACGTCACCGGCCTTTTTATAAAGCCGCCAAAAATAAAGCCGATGATGTTATCCGCTTTATTAAGCCTAAACGACGGATCAAAGGGTTGAGTGCGGCCCTGGGCATCGAGCGAATGACGTCAGAGGACCGGGTTAATTACAGTGTCAAATATTCAGTTGGTATCACGACTATTTGCTGCAATGGTGGAGATATCGGAGATGAGGATATTGGTTCCAGATTTTGTCCTGTGCAATACAATTTTTTTACAAGGTAGTAGACTCAGTACTGAGTCGTCAAGGTAGGTACCACTGAAGTGCCAGATATCGCCCCGTAAACCAGGAGTGTTATGCAGTTTTGTATTTCGCGATGAGGGTACTGCAGCTAGTAGAATTACCGGGTTACGGGCGCAGTGATAATAAAAAATGTATATCAGTGCTGTTTTGTCTTTGTCAATGCTGTTCCGTCATGGTCACCATCAGGTGAGCGTCCTGACCGTCTTGTACACTTTGTAAAATATAAGTCACCTTATCACCCATAGCTGTGCTGTGCAGGGAGACCTGTGCCCTGACGGGGACATTATTAGCTGATGATAGTTTTTCTGGTATATGAGAATTCCACGCACGGCGGCCTTGATTGCAATGAAATCGATATTTATTATGAACACGTGTTTCCAATGTTAATTAAACTCCTAGATTTGTTTCATTTAAACAGTCAATGATATAATGTTGATGAAAATTCAAACGGTAAAGATAACAAACCGATTAGCATATGTCATGTACAGTCATTGTTAAAGAACGACACCGTGGTTTCCCATGACTCATGATAACAGACACGTGTATTAGGGGGAGGTGACTGAATTAGCGTTACACGCAATTTGGATTTGCTTTTTTACAGTGTGTACATAGCCTAATAGGTAATTTAGTATAACTAGCAGGCTCAGTGAATTGCATAGTTTCAAACTTCTCGGCGGGATAAAATTGGTCTAGGTTGATGTCTACTAATTGTTACGATTCCTATAATTTATTATACGAGTGAAAAATCAGCTGTCGCCAAATAAAATCTTTGGATATCTTTTTTTGGTTTTCCTGTTATCAGCTTCTCTAGATTGCCGTATGTATAGTAAATTTGTATAATAGGGTAAAAGTGAGCAACTAGCCCAACTGATTGTCAATGACAGTGACAGCTGAGATGATGTCTGAGTCAATGACAAAAGAGCTGCCTCCGGGCGGTGATCTTCCCTGAGCGGTCTGGAAAACTATGAATAGACTGCGGGTGGGTGTTGGCCGGTGCCGTGAGAATCGGGTAAGATGGGGATATACCAGAAGCAGTCTGTGTGACTATGGTGCCCCTCAGACAATGGAACACCTACTGTCTCGCCCGAACTGTCCATCTTCGTGCGGTTTCCGGGACCTCTGGGTGCCTGTCTGAACCTTTAAAGTTACAGTATGTTCAGATACCGAACGAATGGTGGAGACTGGATGAGGAAATCGGAGGACCGGAAAATCTGGCAAAATGGGGGAGATTTATGACCAATGGATTGTCAGGTTGAGAGAGAAATGCCGAATCCTTCTGACGTATTATTTTATTTTTACATTATAGGAAAACTTACAGCTAATGTAATTTTAGACACAAAATAAATATTGAAAGACATTTAAAAGTTTCTTCGTATATATAGCACAGAATATAAAGTTAAATTTTATGCCAAAAAATGTAGTAGACGTCATCCGCTCCTATATCCCACAAACTTTGTAACAAGTACATTGACATGATACTTTCCTGTTGTTCTCCCCGATACATGTTGTACGTAAAGAACTAAGAAGTTATGAAGTCGGGATTAACTAGAAAGTTGAGGGAGTTGGCTGAGATATGACATGGGATGTGTTTGTGTCACAGCACGGGTATTGTTGTGATGGAGGTTATTTAATGAAATGTTTTTTTATTACATGTTTAGAAAAATCGCTTATATACCCGTAGATAATAAAACTCCAAAGAAGCTATTAGTACGATGCCAAGCTTAAAAAAGGCTTTTGAAAATGAAATTTTGGCTTTCCGCTAACCTTTTTTTATGACATGGAAAATTATAAATGCGTGGTAATTATACCTTGACTAATACGAACCAACATGTTCATGTACGTCTTTTAATCATTATACCATTATAAGTCGTCGTATTAGTATAATCTTTATCTTAACAAATTCTCAAAGATTTCTATTTGTCCTAAGACAACAAGATGAAAGTTTTTAATGTTATCTAGTAGGTAATTCTTTGTTAACATTAGTAAGTTTCATCTCCAACATTCGATGATAAATATGTTGTAATAGACGTAAGAATAATTTTAACTGAGACATGTCAGAAAAATATTTTCTAATAAAGTTGCGGAATTAATAAAAACGATTCGAACGTTCATTTAATAGAAAGTGAGCAGCGTTCAAGGCGTGTCTCGACTTTAATTTGGACTGTCCATTTAAATAAGTTAAATATAAAGCCGAGGAAATTGAAAAGTTTTTGATGACAATATTGATAACTCATTGCAGTAAACTTTTGTACATTTATGATGCGATATTTAAAGTGAAATTGCACCCTTAGATAAACAATTGTTAACTAGATGCACGATCTCACTCCAAAACGCAGCAAAATTCTGCACATCGCGTCAGTTGGGCAGTTGCTTTATATCTTCGATGTGCGTAGAATCTTTAGGATCGACAAAGTCGGATACGTAGACAGACTGGCGCTGAATAAGGCTGATCGAAGTCTAGCCGTAGCAGTAGGTGTGAACGAGACATTTTACAAACACTCTCTTTTTCTTCAACTTATCTCAGCTTGACATAGGTCTCCCCCATTTTGCGCCAGATATCCCGATCATCCGCTCTTCTTATCTAGCCTCCACCAGTAATCTTTTGCAAGTCGTCAGTCCATCGGGCCGACGACCTACGCTGCACTTATCAAGACGCGATCTCCACTCCAGAACTAGTCTGCTCCAGCGGCCATCGGTTCTGCGACATACGTGACCGGCCCACTACCAGTTCAACTTGCCGAACTGGCGGGCTATGTCGTAACTTTAGTTCAGTTATGGATAAAGTCATTTCTGATCTTATCCTCACGATAGACCCCGAGCATAGTTGTTGAGAGCGTTGAGTGACTTTGAACTTGCAAAACACAATGTATTTTTTCCTATTCAATAAAAGAGCTGTTTCAGACCTGTCATTGAAGCTGCCGATTGCGTTACTGACTAATTGCTATATTACGGACTGAATTATAAACGTTGAATTTTAATCCTCTTACACGCAACAGATTTTCCCGTGAAAAGGATCGTGTGGAGTATGTAAGAACGAAAATGGTATTTCGTGATTTTCGGGTGACTCAATCAAATAGTTCTCGTTGGTAAATGTAACTGTTTAGTTTTTTGACTTGACAAACGATGACAGTCTTATGAAATTAAATCTCCATTCTAGACACGCAGGTTGAAAATAGCTGTACCTATAAAATTTTATGTTAAACCATCATAGTATCCCGGTAACTATGATGGTTTAATACTTTTCGGTCACCTATCCGATAACCAACTATTGCGAAAGTTGATTGACTTGCACGTTTCTTAATCGCAAATCGAACGCACTAGCTGCTACGCAACTGAGCTCTTCTTAATTCATGGTAATATTGACCATAATTTTATACACATGATCCATTTTACGATATCACAATTATTGTTACGATTTAGCGGCGCGCGCGCATCGGCAGGTGATGCGCACATCTGCGTTGTTTATGGTGCACGTGTTGTATTGATGATGGCGTGGTCAATGCACGTGTGTTATGCTTGTTTTTTCAGTATTTCGAGGATATATTTATGTTTTTTATGTCCGCCTTACTCGTAAAGATTATGGAATAATCTACCTCAAGTTTCGGGTATTTGTAAACTTGAATGCTGCATCCTTTTATTTTGGACACACGTTTATAAAACAAGTATTTATATAAAAACAAGTGTTAAGTCTATCTTCTTACTAATTTATCAAGATAAAATCATTGATGACCCTTGTGGTGTAATTGGCTGAGATATCGACTATTACGTCAAGGCTTCCGGGTTCAATTTTCGGGCAGTACAAACTTTGTGTACATGAAAGTATGTTTGTATTGGTTTGGGTATTTTCTATGTATAGAAGTATGTCTATTGATTGGTTAGTTGTCAATTTTATAGGTTAAAACTTGGATTGGGACTAGATGGCGCTGTTGAATGTATGTGTATATGTATTTATATGTGTGTTTACACTAACCAAAAATATCCCTCACACTTTCTTCACAACACTATTTAAATGAATTCCTACAAAGCCTATGTGACTTTAAAAAAAAATGATAACTCTTCATTTAACTACTAAGCGGAAACCCTATCAGTTCAGGTCAATCAATTTCAGCCTGTTGAAAGAACGTTATCGCAGCTTTATTTGAGCAGAGTTTAGGGGAACAATACACGTGTAAGGCGGCCATTTTGTTTTGATTCCGCCATTTCGGGAGAGGCCCTTTGGTGGCCGGAGTGCTTTGTTTGTGAACGCTTTATAAAGCCAACGGAGATATGACGATGGAGATCGTTGTTCTTCATTGTGTGGTGTATTATTTAAGCTTTTCGTATCCCTTTGGGTATTCTACTCTCATGTTTAATTTGGGTTATGATCTCTTTTGTCCGTGTTATTAAATGTTAACACGTCCATCTTGAATAGGACTAAAGCCTATTTATAAGCATTGTTTTTGAAAACTAAATTTATCGAATGGTAAATTTACGATGAGATTTTAGGTTTAATGATTTGCTCAATTTACTTCAATTGTTTTGCTCCTTACTTCATTTAACGCTGCATCTGTCATGGTCTGGCGTACTTATACCACCAGGTGAGTGAACGGACTGTCCCATTTTACATATTGGCATAAAAATAATTAAAATATATATCCTCCATACTGCACTGAGCTGATCTTCCAATAGCTACTAATCCAATCTCCCAATAGCCATGCTGAGTGGAAAGGTCTGTGCCCAATCATCATCTTATTTCATCAAAAGGCTGTTGATGAAATAAGATCTCTTTCAAAGAATAATCTGTTGGTAAGTGACACCAGTGCTGTTTCCTACTTGCAACATCAAGATGCTAAGTCACAGTTTCGATAATTAAATACATGGGTAACATTATTATCATTATCCTATTTACTCATGTATGGACCCGCAGATACAGGATGCACTTCAACAAGGTACACATGGTTGCTTGCATACCAAAAGCGCCTTGCAGAAGCTAGGCAGGCAACGCATCCCTGTGACGTCAGTTGTTGCAAATGTCCATGGGCGGCGGTAACACTTTCCATCAGGTGAACCGCATGCTCGTTTGCTCCCCTATGTTATAAAAAAAAGGATCTCGTACCTACATATTAAGCTACATACAATTGAGAAAACATATTCAACAGAAAGCCGGTAGTATATTGTCAAACCACATCTTCTGCTTTTTGCTATCTCTGAAACGTCGGTCAAGCATGTGAATCCGTTGTAATGATTGCAAAGTTATGAAAGTCTTACGTCAAATTATGTCTGTCAGGAGTTTTAAAACTAAAATTGTATACTTAAAATGTCTGAAAACAAATATTGTAACCCTACGGAAATGATAAACACGATATTTATTTATTTATTTTTGACACATTAACAGTTTGAGGAAGTTAAAAAAAATTATTTAGGAAAAGTATAAGACTAAACTATCACCTATAATTCCTATAAGGCATGCATCCCTGAGTCCCTGACGTGATTAAATTAGTTACATAAATAAATAAAAATGCGTGAGGAGAGCCGTAATTACACTTTATATGGAATGCAATCAGCTGTGGTTAAATAATCTTATAGGCTTTAGTTGCACATGTGCGGTCAGTGACCTATACGCCCTTTATTATGGTCCCGAGTCACCAGACTGGAAAATGGACGTTTAACAACTATCGATTTTTAATTTAAACGTCCAATTTTGATGTTACACATTACCTGGGTACTTAGAAACTAAGTAATCATCGTATGATTGCATTGTGTTTGGCAGAGATTAACTAATTCGTAGATTTTATTTGCCCTGAGGGATATCTATATATCTTTTTAGATTATACCATCTTATCTGATAATTCATGATGCAGATGAAAATTGATTGTATGTCTTGGTACTTCATTCTTCCTTTTTCATCAGCTATAACTGTTTGATGTTACTTGTCTGGTAGACAATGGGAAGACCAAAATAATAGAAGACTGTGATGATATATTTTGATGCTGGATTTGTAGCGACGTTGAATAACGCCGTTGAACAGTAAGCCCTAAGCCATCTGTTCTCGCCACTGGCCAAGTCAACGGCAAAAATCCGGAATAAACAATAGCAAGTCTATGAAGACCAGAAGTGGAAGCTCTAGCACTGACTAATAAAAGTTGTATGGAATATTACAGCTGCGATCATCACCGCATCCTTACATAATTTGTTAATGATAGTCAAACAATTATTTTATAACGAAAACCTCCTAAAGTTGAGTTTTAATCTGAAATGTTGAAAATTCTGCGGGTTTTTGGGTTATACTCGTCGCATCTGGCGTCGGGCTCAGCAATGATATTTAGAAACGTACGTGTTTCGAAATAAGAAGACCTTTTTCAGGGCATTATTTATGTATTTTGTTATCAACATCATATTATAAAAATATGATTTTCAAGCAATGTCAGTCTCAATAGTCTTAAATCAAGGTGGTCAGAGAGACTATTGGCTGGTGAGATTTCACCAGCCAATAGTCTGAACACCTTCGGATCATATACTTGATCCGAAGGTGTTCAGACTATTGGATATATATATGGATCATAGATATGGCCACCCATACCGCCGTCATAACATCAGGTGGACCATGGAAATAAAAAATTGAAATCTTTACCTTGTAAGTCAAACCGAGGACTGCATGAGTTTGATGAAATACGGAGTATTTTTATACCAAAGATTGCTTCTAACTTTGAATTTCGTTTAATACTGGCCTGATGTTCTACATTATTTAACTAGCTCCCTCGGGTTGTGTTGTACGAAACCTACACAATAAACGCATTACTTGTTAATCGGATTACTCAGCATTACGTACTAGAATAGTAATATTGACCTGAATATAGTTACCATTGTTATAACGACTAACGTTAACAAGTATATCGCGTGCTCGAGATGTTGATAGCTTAATAGCAGTGGAAAAAACTGCTTACGTGCCTTGTGGTCTGATCGTCGAGTTTAGATGATTGATTCGAAGTTTCTGAGAATACGGAATTGTCTCTCTTCAACTTATAGTACACTGCTGGCAGAAGTCCCCCCTTTTTGTGCCGGTTATCCCGGTCCTCCGCTTTCCTCATTCAGAAATGAAGCTGTAACTGCAGAAAAAAACTAGCAAAAAAACGCGATGGCTAGTGGCGAAAAATACATTTAAGCCTTCAAAACTTATTGTTACTATATTTTACCACATAGAGAAACTTGCCAAACTTAAAAAAAAACCGGTTCATAGTTTACATTTTATTTGTGACGAAAAAAGGATATTTGGTCAGAATTCTAAAAGCGTCACATTTCCAATGCCATAGACTTAAGTGAATCCCTATAATGATGAATTATTCCTATAAATAAAGGGATATAAGTAAATCCCTTGCTTGCGCTTGGAGAATTAAATACGACCAGATTGTATTGTGGACGGTTTAGTAAAGTTTGGTCAGGCTTAAGGTCGAGCCGTGGGGAGGATTTATAACGTGACAATTAATGTATAGCTGGAACGAGCGATTTGTTTACAGGACAAGGACAAAGGCTACGGAATATAGAATCGTGGGTACGAATACTGTTATAATCCTGTTAATGTGATAAGTCGAAGATTTTGTATATGTTTTACGAGATGGTATTAGGTCGTATAGGTAAATACCACCGCAGTGCCAGATATTGTCCCGTGAAAATTTTTTTGCACTTTGGTGTTACGGTCGGGCCTCTTCCTCTATTAAAACAATCGTATGTTTACATACAAAAAGTATTTAATAGGAACATTTTTAATTTGGTTATTTTGGATATGCATCCATAACTAACTAAGATAACTAAGTTTATTGATATTAAAAGTATATATTTTTAAATACATATAGTGATGTTTTTATTAATTATTTCAGGTATGCATCGCTGTAAATAATATACCAATACGTGAGTAAAAGGACAACATAAATTATTTATTAAATAATTTTTATATGTTATGTAACTGATTGAGGTAACTTCCGAACTTACTAACCCGTAAGATTTGCTACAGCCCCGATAGGTTAGAATAGAATTGGAGATGTGTGTAGGTACGTACTATTCACTTATTCGGTAGCTAACCGGTAATCATTCACAGAAATTAGACAGTCTATGCAATCCATTTTCAGTTCTTCTGAAGATAAGTGAAAATCGTCCGAAATATATCTCTGATATATAATCTGGGTTTGTTAATTTAATGTGTGACAATACAACTAAAGATACGTTTAAAAGTCAAATTGCCTGAAATGTTGTAAAAGAAAACGGAATCTCTAACGGGTCCGCGGTAACCCAAAAATGCTTTTAGACCGACCCTCGTAAAGGATAGGCGCTTCTCAAGCTTTTTAATACTTAATTTGCGGATCCTAAAAAGGCGTGGATAGGGCTGGTCCCTTCAGATTTAAAATGGTTGGTCCTTTCAGATTTAATGTATTTAGTTCTGCATAAACGAGTAGGCTATTAATAAACTGCGTACATTGATGAACCGACGACTTATAAAAGGCCGCTGGTGGAGGCATAGATTCAGAATTGGCGCGCTGTATCTATGGGTAGAGGCTGTATGGGAACAGGGGAAAACTGCGATATCATGCGCAAAATGGGGGGACCGTTGTACTTATTGTGGTAGACTGCGATGGGTTAAATAGGTACATTACTGAAAGGAAGATGTTTGATGATGTAATGCTAAGAAACAGTAGCTGAAATTCTGTATTTCTTTAAATGTGTTGCGGATTATAGCTAGAAAGACAGATTCCAGACATTATGACAAATTGGGCACACTAGTCTTGTGGTGTACTGTACAACAGACAGACAAGTTCCCCAGCTAGAAACAAGCTGTATCAAAAGAGGTAATCAAGCAGATTATACACGGCTTCTATTAGGTAATAGGAGAAGAAACAAAGATAAGCGCCTTATATGGAAGTTTTGATGGTTAAGCAGCTAATATTGAGTGCTTAGGAAAGCAATTCCATCACTAAGTCCCCCAGCAAGGTTATATACGTCGGATGGTGGTCATCAAAACCCATAAATGCGCATTCTCAAGAATAGTGGAGTTAGGCACAGTCTCCCTAAATCCATGTCATGTAGAAAGGCATGTGTCCCAAATTGGACATTATAAGCCGGTTGGTACCGACGCCTAATTTAATACTGATTTATATTTGCTTTGAATCTACGAGGCAGCCCTGACACGTGATGAAAGCGGTGTGTAGCTAATCGTGTGTACAATATTACCCACTTCAATGAGTTTCGCTGAGATTTTTTTTCGCACTCTTCTTTATTTTGGATATTGAGTAATTGGCCTTTTGATCTGCTAGTCTAATGGTTTTTAAAAGATATTTGTCCCATTACGCATTGATAGAATTTTCACAAGACAGTTGCGAACAGACAGTTTTCGGTAACCTTTCTCTGCTAAATACAACGCTCTTAATGTTTCACGCCAGTTTTCTGTGAGGCTATCACTCCGGAGTCCAGACGAGCCCGCCGAGGCACCCTTCTTCAGGCAAGTTTGAAAAAACTAAAGAAGCCAACACAATAGCGTATTCCCATATAAAGGGCCAGTAACGCGTTTCTTATCCTGTTTCTATGGTTTACGAAATATAGAGGATCAGCGGTGTCACTAAGCAACAGGTGAGCCTTTGATTCGTTTGCTTCATCATCATCATCATCAGCTCATTAAACGTCCCCACCGAGAGGCACGAGCCTACCCGTATAGGGTGATTAGGACTTAGTCGTCCACGCGGGCCCAGTGCGGATTGGACGACTTCACACACAACCTTTGAATCTCTTCGCAGGCGTGCATGAAGGTTTCCTCACGATGTTTTCCTTCACCATGAGAGCGTCGGATAACGTACATATAATTTGAAAAATTCGAAATCACATTGGTACCTACGTGGCGGGATTTGAACCTCAGCCCTTCCGGTATGAGGGCGACAGTCCACACCATTGAGCCACCGACGCTCTTACGTTTGCTTCATACAGCAAAGAAAACATCGCATTTTTACCGAAATATTTCGAATTAAGAACACAAGACGTAAATCCGTCTGCAACGAGTTTCCCCGATCTAAGTGAAATGAAGCGTAGGTGCTTATCTCATTTAGTATGGATTGAATGTTTTGTTATTTCACGCCGCAGGTGCGTATTTGAAATGAGCAAACGACAAGGCTTCACTTTCAGGTTACGGCGTCTGTTGTATTTTTAACCGGCTAAGATCCAAATTTCTAATGAGTTTTCGAGAAGTTTCCTTCGGGTTTGTTGTTACAGATTTGTGACTATGATAAAGAACGTTATATCTTGGAAAATATTAGGAATATCATTTTTACGCAGATTCGAGTTTTTAGTAATTTATATTAAAATTGCTTTGTCAGTGCTGAAATAAGGCTCTCTATAATGACTTGGCTTTGGCTTTGACTTTGGCTTTCCATTTTGTATTAGGATATTCTGCTCTTTTCTTGTAAATTACCATCCTCATGTTAAGAGGTGTAAACAGTTATTTCATATGAAATAAAATATAAACTGTTGCGCCTTAGATATTAAAGTGTTCCTGTAGTAACGGAAACAGACCTAAAAAAATAAAGAAAATAATAATAATAATATTAAAGAGAGCCAATTTACACTATTTGCTAAACTTAGCCGTACAATGAACGAAGCTTTTGCAATTCGCTTTCGATGCTTCATATATCTGACCATATCATATCGAAAACATACGTATCTTCTCTATAAAATTATTATCATGAACCCATTTTTATTTGTTCTGCGTTCGTAACAGATGGTTATATAGACTCTTTTACGATGTGGTACTTTATTTTTAATTAATTATAATATCGGACCACCCACGTTCTTGATAAAAATGTTTTACTAATCTTTGTGAGTATTTAAAAGTAAGTATCATCATCAGCCTAAAACGTCCCATTGAAGGCCACGGGCCTTCTTGCATATCATAGCTGTGGGGAGATAGGGATATAAATAGGTATATACCTATATGCCTGACCTTAATTGTGAACTCGTTATTTTTATTCAATATACGACCGATATGGTTGGCGCTCATTCAGGGAGACCTATGTTCAGCGGTAGACGATGGTAGATTTATTACGATGAAGATTAGAATATATAAGTTGAACAAGAATTCTTATAAATGCCAAATGTAAACTTGGTTCTGATTAATAATCGTATATTCTACGTAGAAGAATTCAGGGAACTCTTATAATAATGCAGACAATGTGCATTACCGGGTTCGATGTCTCGTCGGCTTTAAATAGGATCACAGTCACAGTTTCCAGTAAATATGTTAATTAACATTGAAAGTTAAAATTCGTTATTTTTGATACGACAGTTAAAACATTTTCTTTCTTTATTTCCTTAATTTTACTGCTTTAAGTTCCGAATTCTTGAGGGCCTTGGTGAAAAATTAGAATGAAGCTAGGTGACCTATATAGATCACCTTATATACTCGAGTCTCATTCAAAATTACTTCTCCTTCATTAAAATTCATTACTTTTATATTTTGTTTGATGGGTACGAAAATGCCGTATGAAGTATTGCAATCCCTTTAATTGGTAATCTTATATTTTGTTCTCTACTGCCAAACTAATAAAGTCACTTTTTTATTCTTGACGACCTTATGCTACTATGAGTTCCCATACTGATCTAACTCTTTTAATTATCTTTACGAATCCTATCATGTTTTGTCATGAGTAATACAAATAGTTTGGCAACAATTTGGTCACGACCAGTTAAATTTATGTTTCCCTTATACGAATGGTGTCTATTCAACGCCCGTACAAATTAGCAGTAGAAAGAACATCGCACAATGGTAGTATATAGTTGTGGGCCCCAGCATTACTCCCTGACTGACCATGTGAAGGCTCGTTAATCAACGCCTTGGTACGTGAGCAAGATAGCAATTAGGCAAAGAAACTGTGGTGTGTGTATAGGTTTTTGGAGGTCGGATCAGGGAAGGGCTATGAGTTCGGGTTTTCGGACGTGGAAATTTTTGGATTGTACCGACTACGAGTATGCGTAAAACTTAGATTTCTTTCATGTTTATTCTTTTGTTGTCCTGATGTTCTTGTCTATTGTAATATTTCGTTTATGTTGGTGTTGTTTTGTGTTGCGTTTTCCAATAAACGTTTTTCTTCTTTCTTTCTTAGATAAACCATAGTCAGTTTATTGTTTATCTAAGGCGTATTTGTTACTTTTTAACACCTTTCATAACATAGAATATATTCTGTACCTATGTTTCAAATGAAGAACTAAATATTAATATAGGGTTATTGCATGGTGTCGTCGTTTCCCAACTCAATAAGGCGCTCGTCAATAAATATTAAAATACACAAAGTTGTTAAAAATAATTTGAATCTCACCAGATCTGTGATATGATTGTGCTCTCAGAAGAAACCCAGACACAGGGTATAATATATGGCCTGCGGGGATCGATCCTACGTCCCTTAGACGCGATAAAGACAAAGTCATCAAATGCGTCATTGATCACGTCAATTATAATTATAATAATTGTTATATTGTAGTCTTAATCGTCGTACCCATGTCATTATAACATCAACATCCCTATTATGTTAAATGTATGCCTAGGTTAGGTTCCTTAAATTGTATGTCATTACGTGATTGTTTGTTTTTTTCTTTGCGTTGTAACAGACACTTAAAAACAGATTTTGGATTGCGACCACCTATAATGTGCATACAATAACATATTATATTAGTTTAATGACAACATTTTTATTTTATTTTTATTAATACTAAGGAGGAAAAGAAAAAGTGATGGAGTTAGTTACATCATCAATCCCAGTTGCAGTCCACCAATTACAAAGCAATCCAGGAAGACAGTTCAGAGGTTTTCTTGAGATTGACAATTTTATTGGAAAAAGAAGGAATTCGCATCGTCAGTAACTCCAAGTTGGCCACACAAAGCGATAACTCAATCGATAATTCAACAGGTATATACCTTTACAAACAATTGTAAGCAAGTGGTTTATGATTAGCAGTAGATTAGAACTGATATAGGTTCATCCCATTTAAATCATAATTCGTACGGAAACCAGTAAAACTTAAAAAAGTCATAGTACTAAGTTATTATGAAAACATCAGCAAAATGCTAATATTGTATTATTGAAATCCATGTGCCGATTCCACTTGTTATTCCCCTGAAAAGACAGAGAAGCATATTCCAAATCATACTTTAAAAGATAATTTCAGCGCTTTAACTATTTGAATTTCAGGAGCTAAAAAATACTAAATGTCACTGAAATGCTTCAAGTTAAAATGTCCCGCCAATTGAATCAGCCGGTCGTTGGCTCCGTCTTATTACTAAGAAATCCGATCCGTAAACAGTATACACGATAAATCCTTCCGGCTTCTAGCGGCCGATCGATCGCGTTTGGTATGCCACGAGCGCGCGGTGAAACTCACGCGCAGCGCACAGGGAATGCGAGTAAAAGTATCCCGTGGTAGAGGTATCTTTAGGGTGCCCATGGAGGCGAGGGATAGCGGGATAGAGGATGTATTAAATATAAGGAACGTAAGAAAAAAACATTTACTAACCTAACACAGTAACATAACATCATCATCAGCTCATTAAACGTCCCCACCGAGGGGCACGGCCTACCCGTATAGGGTGATTAGGCCTTAGTCGTCCACGCGAGCCTAGTGCGGATTGGACGACTTCACACACAACCTTCGAATCTCTTCGCAGGCGTGCATGAAGGTCCTCACGATGTTTTCCTTCACCGTAAGAGCGTCGGATAACGTACATATATTTCCGAAAATTCGACAACACATTGGTACGTGTCGGGATTTGAACCTCAGCCCTCCCGGTAGGAAGTCGACAGTCCACACCATAGAGCCACCGACGCTCTATCTTATCTCACGCTATATCTTTTAAAATAGACACATAAAAATCATATCATAAAAATTATAAAAACATATTTAAGGTTACACCTCAGTTTATGCTATTGAGACGCTAAACAAATGTGTCGCAATAGCGCCGATATTTTGACAGAACCTAGTGTCGAAATGACATCACAAAAAAGGAAAAAAAGCAATAGCAAAAAAGGCTGCTTTGTTTAATCTATTTAAAACAACCTTAAGGGGCCAATTGCTTTTTCATTCCCGACCATCGCGTTTTTTCTACTTGAATTTATCTGCCAGTTTCAGCTTCATTTTAGTAATATAGATGTAGAAAGATAGTATGGTTTTTATTTTCAGAAATATATTTTACATATTATCATACAGTTCAGTTAACATTAGTATCCTGTTAGAGATTAGTATCTAAAGCAGGCTTAATCTTTTACAGTGCGTAGTAGTATAGTCTGTGTGTACATAGTAAATGTAGTCGTTGCTTTGAAACATACATAAAAACTGTTTGAATTAGAAATAATATCTGTACACCTATTTTGTTATGAATGAATATAAAAAAATATTGCGATTGCGGTTATTAGAATAAATATAATATTATAAAATAATACGCTGTAAGCGATGACAAGCAAAATTGATTAGGTGATAAAATGTTGTAGGTGGTGCTAATTTATCATATGAAAGTATAAGTAGACTTAATAAGCAACCGTATTCAAATGCGTTATTGTATCAATGATATTAAGTTAATCACATGCACATTATTTGACTTACAAGTATGTTATGAAAACATTCCTGGTTTTATCCAATTCTGCTCAGACCTTGCTTGTTTTTATTAAAAAAGAGGAATTAAGAATTTAGTTCAACTTAATTTTTCTAATTCAATTTTGGTTAAGGCAGAATAGCTTTCTCAATTCGTTATATAGATGTATAATGTATTTTATAGATATTAAATACTCATGCACATGTATCGAAACGACATGCATGGAAACGACATCGTTTCCTTTTCAACGACATGTATGATATGAATATTGTGTATATGAGATCAGTGAAGGATGCTGTACCTAAAGTCATTTGAAAATACATATAAGTTCTTAGTACAAGCACGAATCCTTACAATGTTTTAACGACAATGAAATGGAATTCGCTGATTACTATCTGAGTTGCGCTTCAAATTAAATTCTCAGTTCATGCCAAGCTGACCTCACCTGAATTCAAAAGTCTGCATGTTACTGCCATCATAAAAAAAGTTAATTGCTATAAAGTCTGAATGACACTTCAAGCTGTGCATTTTTAAAGCTTTTCTATTGTGAGTCCTTAAAAAGTCAGTATTATTTTTAATAAGGACTCACTTGAATATAACATACTTTTATTTGTTACATAGTCTCATAAGAGAATGATCTCTAATATCAATGACCGCCTGCTTTAGACCAGGGGTCTAATCAAAACAAATACCATTTTTGCTATTTGATTTATGGCAATAAACTCGTACACACGTATTGAACACATAATGACAGCGCTTCTTATTAATGATTCCCCAACGAATCTCATGAAAATTTTTTTTTCATAAATGCAACCTGGCACTTGTTTCTTTCTGTAATATCCACGGTAAAATTGATTTATTTTATACCTTTATCACTATATAAAAACCAACGTTGTATGTTTTCTTATTATACTCGCTAAGGTTTCCTCAGACATATTGCCGTAAGCGATACAGCTATTGTATTTTTTGCGTGTACATTTTTTAAAGGATATGAATATATCTATCTATATAATATATCACTTTTCCACGGCCGCCCATCTTTCTGTGTCCCCTGTACTTAACTCGAGGTTATTGTACTTTTGATGCGTAGGTATAGTACGATTCAGAAAGATGACCACTGAGCACAAGTGCGGTGGCCGACACGGCGGAAATTCTTGTATTTTGTTTACGCTCTTGAAATAAATAATTAAATATCCACTGATAGTCACACAGCGCCATCTAGCTCCATATTATGGAGATTTTAGTATTTTAGACATGTTCATGAACACAAATGTTTGTAATGACCCTTAGTGTAGAGCATTCGCCATCTAGACCATTACACCACATGGGTCGCCACAATTTTTCATTATTACATTATTCTAATGTTCAATCATAAAAATACTCTTCATTTCTTATATTTGTCATCTTTCGTGTGTCGTACTATACATACGCTTACTTGGTCCGGACAAATTGAACTGCGTGGTCACTGTAGCGTTTTTATTCATGAAGGATTATTGTTGTGACGTTTCGTTTATGCTATGTTCTCACTTTCAATTTGCTCAGTTTGTAAACGAAAGTGTCAATGGTACGGTTGTTGTGTCACAGTTGTTTTTTGTTTATTGACACTTTTTGTATATAGTGATTAAATTTTTATTAACAGCGATACTTATCTACAAACACGCGTTTATTAGAGAACAAAAAAGATGTGAGCCAGCTCCATACAACGCACTCCATATTGACAGCAATGCAAAAAAAAACTGAAAAAGAAAAAACACTTAGAAAGTAAAACACACACAATTTGCGCAAAAAAACATGCCAAGATTGCTCGTCTTATTTTAATGTTCCATGGTTTTCACTATCATAAAACTTGTTCCATAAAATATTGAGTTCATGTTATCAAATTACTACTTTCAGCCAATGTTGGACCAATGTTTTGGCAATACGGTTTGTCCACTGTTATCATCTTCCCAGCTTAAAGATGTCCACTCCAACCGGTTGGAAGCCCGACCGTTACCGGTTACCTGCGACCTTTGTGAAGGTCGTAATGCCCATTCCGTAGGTGGGCGTTCCACGCTGCGTTGATTGGAGGTCTGTGATCGTTGCAAAAGCTACTGCCATCGGCTACCGGTTTTACTTTGCTTTAAATGTAATTAATTTTACAATTTATTTGGATGCAGTGACTTTTTTATAAATATCCACTGACCTACACACAACGCCATCTGGCCCCAACCTAAGCATTAGCCTGTAATATGGGTCCTAAACAACGGATAAACATACTTATTTTTGTAAATACATACAGTTTATACAAAGAAACATCCAGACCAATACAGTAGGTGATATTATGTAGTAGGTACATCTTCTTCTACAATCTAAATTATCTTCATGCATTTTAGAACCGATAAACATTTAAAAGAAAACATTTGAATGTCTGGCGTGATTTAGCACTCGTTGGGACTTCTCTTTTATATTAGGTATTTAATTAAGCGCAAGAAAGTTATTGGTGTTGTAAGATTTTAATATTAATTAAAAAAGCAATCGAGTGTAAGGTCGTTGTACAACTGGAAGTGCCATATTGCAAACGGTTCCTTGGAATGTCCATATGACCGTGATGCGTTTGCGCAAGTATAGCTAACGTTACTAAAGCATGGAAGTGTTAATTATGTTTAATTTTAGTTCATGCCAAAATGCTCAGTCATATTAATGTTGACTAAATTCCTACAAAATGATTGAGGGGCTCTGTACAGATGCCAGTGTTATTTACTTATAGAAAATAATTATACTGATAAACCAAATTCTCTAATCTAATATTTATGACCATTCCATTTAAACTTTAAAGTTACTAAAGCATAAAGCAGTATCATCCTAGATAGTGTAAACTATTTTAAGCAAAAATCACTCTGCACTCGCCATTTGCTCGATGACTGTTAAAGCCATCTGCAGTCGACATGAACGACCCCTCCGGGAAAAAACTTTCAGCCGATAAAAAACCAAAAGTACACTACGAAAAAAGCAGCTGATGTTTATTACAACTTTATGTTACCTACTATCACATATCCCTATTTCATTTCCTTATTTATGCTTTTCAATTAAATCATATTTTGAGAATAATCTACTTCAAATAATCATAAAAAGAACATCTCTCGGATCAGTAATGTTAGCAATAAACACTATTAAATAATAGACATTTAAATTTACTTTTATCGCCTAGTATAAACGCATATATGTAATATTCGAACGTACAATAACTGGCTTCATGAGTAACCAAGATCTCTGACTACTCAAAAAAGAAAGGTGGCAATATACCTAAATAAAATGAATACATCATCATCATCAGCTCATATACATCCCCACCAAGGGCACGAGCCTACCCGTAAAGGCTGTATAGGCCTTACTCGTCCACACGGGCCTAGTGCGGATTAGCCGACTTCACGCACAACCTTTGAATCTCTGAATACGTTTATTTCACGACACATGTCGTTCACCACGGGTTATCTTCGCTAAAAATACTTTGAAGCTTAAAATACATTATAATGAATATTTAACAGAAAAACCGTCAATTTTCTGTTATTGGTATATACCCAGATTCTATCTTTTTTCAAAGTTTTACTTTTGTTCGTCGGTGAAGTTTAGAAAGAAAGTCTTCAGTTCGATGGTTTAGACTCAGATATTACGCTGTTGAATAATGACTCTTCCGAAGTTAAATTTTACACTTTGTAATATTTGTAATGGTAATAAGATATCGAGTATCCTGGAGTGAGGGGTATGGATATGATATTAATTTAGTTATAATATTTATCCTGCGATCAGTTAATTTTTAGATTTAGTTATTTAGTTAGTTAGGCCATGTTTGTCTATTGCTAAGTGAGATTCATTTCTTTAGTTTACGTAGGTTCTTGCGATTTACCTCACGCCGTAAATATGGATTGTAAGAAGCTAAGTATATATTTAATTATGTTGGGATGGGATGCTACCTGTTCAGACACACTAGCCCCTTCCCATCTACATGGAACCAACAACAGAGCTGGTGCGGCGTGTGAAGCGGCTGAAAAAGCCAAAACGTGCAAATACAGGGGTCTAGGCTCTGAATATGACTTTGTCCCATTCGGTGTCGAGACCCTTGGTCCGTGGGGCCCTAGCGCTATTAGGCTTTTTAAATAAATTTCCAAACGATTAGTCGACATTACTGGAGACCGAAGATCTGGCAGCTACCTTGGTCAAAGAATTAGTTTAGCGATTCAAAGGGGTAACGCTGCCAGTGTCTTGGGAACTTTACCAAAGGGGGGTTCTTTTAATTATTTATTTAGTTATTATTTTTTTTTATATTTTAGTTATAATATTTAATTTTTAAGGTTTTTAGTTGTTAGTATTGATTAATTATTATTATTATTTGTTAATATCTAGGTTACTTAAACTTTGTGATTAATTAAACATGATATTATGTGTTGTTGTTTTTTTATTCATAATGAACTTGTAACAGGATTGTACAATAAGCTATTTTGATTCCTAATATCCGATAAGTGTTTAATTTCCTTCTTTCTAAGTTTGTGAAGTATAATAATATTTTTTACTTTTCCCGACATTATAAATAAAATTTCATCCCTATCCTCTTTGTCTCTCAGTGAAATTCCTGAACGCTCAAAGCCGTTGTACGTACATCTCCAGCCGTAAATTTCTCCGGAACTATAAAATCTCGTCGCTCCAGAATTCCAGATAGTTTAACAGTGTTTACATTACCGACGGGCGAAAGCGGGTTGGACCTCGATATCAGTGTACCTGACAAAACGGTGTCGGGCCGAGCGAACTTTTTAATTGGATTCCGCCATTTTTTTTTCTGCGTTCGGATTCTGTTTGAATTCGATTTTCAAATTTACTACGAGGTTGTAAATGTCGGTTATGTCGGATTGGATTTGGAATTTTCTGTAAATTTAGTTTCGATTAGTCTGGCGACGTTGTTTTGTTATATTGACTTTTTGCAGCCGCCATACATGATTGTTATAACGTGGTCAACGTGTGTATTAGTTTGATCCCGTGGAAAAGTTTCAGCCATTCATAAGTACCTAAAATTATTAATGGAAAGAAACCGACTGATAGGGATTAGCAGTTTAGTTTACAAAACTATTCTGTTCATCATTTCAATCGTTTCTTCTTATTGATTAGTGATTCTGGTAGATGAATAATTTAAGACTATCCTGGTCTCAGATTTTTAAAAATAATTTTACTACCTTTAACATCGTTTATTGTTGATAAACGTATTTTCAAAAAGTCCACGTGGCTATGCTTGGAAGGCCTGTTCCCAACAGGAGGACATAGGTTAATTGAAAAGCCTAAGTGTGAACGATTGATTTTTTTAAGCCAATCTATAAAAGTTTGTAAAAGAACCTATCTGTTTTATACGGGTTGGATTTTAAATCATTAGCATCCATTAGATCAATTTTTATTTTAATACATATTCATCATTATCAGCTCATAAACGTCCCCACCGAGCGGCACGAGCCTACCCGTATTGGGTGATTAGGCCATAGTCGTTCCACGTGGGCCCAGTGCGGATTGACGACTTCACGCACAACTTTGATCTCTTCGCAGGCGTGCGCAGGTTTCCTCACGATGTTTCCTTCACCGTAAGAGCGCGGATAACGTACATATATTTTCGAAAATCGAAAATACATTGGTACGTGTGCGGATTTGAACCCCAGCCCTCCTGGTAGGAAGGCGACAGTCCCCACCACTGAGCTGCCGACGCTCCAACAATTGATCAATAATAATACATATTTATTATTGATCAATTGCGAAGTGTTTTTTTTTACTTTAAATCATGAGTAGTTTATTATTTTTAAAAATGTTCAGGATTTCTTGTATAAGCGCAAGTAAAACACCCCTTTCTTAATTCGCACGAAACTTTCCAAAAGGATCCGGGAATATCTTAGCAAGTTAAAGATAAAGTAGTGACAGTTTAAGGGAACATTGATAATTGTTCCTTGGCATAACTTTGGAGTTGTCCCCACGTCGACAACATTTCAGTGACTGGAACAAGCAGAAAGCGGTGAACATAATAAACGATGTTTCGGGTATTGTTTTGGTGAAATGAACATTAGAAACGCTTCTAAAAGAAGATATTTTAAGGGAAAGATTGATTGCTTTTATGAAATGAGTAGACTTATATATGTACTTTTTGGCTGTTTCTAGTAAATTTTACTAGAAACAACCAAAAAAGTAGTGTAATTTTTCTACTCGTTTCCTACTCTAACCCGAAACAGAGCCTTTTGAAAAACAAATGATGCATTTGCAAAGAGAATATGCAACATCCCCAATTATGAAAATGAATTTGGAACGTAAATTAATAAATAATAGTAATTAATATTCACCGAAATTTACACAGTGCTATCTTGCCTTAGTTTAAGCAATGATGATACTATGGTTTCCAAACAATGGATAAATATATTCATTTAATGTGTTTTTGTAAAAAATATTATGTACCTAATACTGTGAAGGAAAACATGGCGAGGAAACCTGCGCACGCTTTCGAGGATGTTCAAAGATTGTGCGTGAAGTCGGCCAATCTGGGGCCGCGTGGATGACTAGATACATTCTTTACAATGCCGCTCTGTCATGGTTAGGCGTATCACATACGGTCAGTTGAGCTTCCGCACCGTCCTGGATCTCCAATATAACATAAAAAAATATCAAAGAGCGCTCTTTCAAAGTGTTCGATACGTAAAAGCAAACGCCAGGAAAGCAAATAGGGAATAAAGTACGTCGATTTGAAACTAAGTAAACGGGAAACACGATGTCAAGTTGAATAGTGGTGAAAAGCTTTTTAAATGTCAGCCATGTTAATTAACGTTTGGTACGAAGTACTAAATGGAGCGTTCCCTTTTTATGGTGGGGTGCCTTTTATGGTTAGGCCACGACCAAAGCTTTCTAATGTTTGTTCGTATGTCAAACATTAAGGTGAACAGTTTGATATTATGTTAGGACATTCAATTGTGTATGTGTGTGTTACGTATTCAAACAATTGTTTCTTTTTGGTTTTTTGTAAATACATGAAACTTGTACCGCTAAGATATTAAAAACAGTTTCATATTGTTACATATGTATAATTACAAAATACATCTATTTCAAGCATTAGGCAGGCATGACGAAAATATGGATAAATGATTTTTAGGTATATTTAGGATACTAATAGCTTCATTTGACATTCATAAGTGTTCTGTAAAATAACCACTTTTCATTTTCATTCATTAAGTTCGTATGTTTTGTAATGTTATGCTTTATTTTGACAATAAATTGTTTTTGTGTTTTTATAATAGATCTTCTTGTAATAGAGTGACATAGAGAAAAAAAATTATAGTGGTGCACTGATCAACATTAAAATTTAAGACAAATTTCCTCTAATCCGATTAACTAGACGTCTATGAAACTCATAAAATGTATGCGATATTAAAACAAGTAACGACATCTAGCGAATATTAACGTGCCTACGTAGATCAGCTGTGAGTAAACGCGTGCGCTCGCGCATGCAAATGCATGTTGTTGCGAACTGATCATAGATGGCGTTACTAATACTGCGATAAAAAATCCGCCACAGCATTTTTTTTAAATTTTGATTTTTTAAGGACCAAGCAATGAATGTACTTCTTCTTTTTCGAATAGATTTCTTGCTGTTTTTGAGCCCTCAAAATTTTACAGTCCTGATATGATTTGTTACGTTCCTCAAAATTAAGCAGTCTTCGTGGTCAACAAATAAACGACACAACTTAAAAAGCAGCCTTACTAGTGCATGTGTCATATAATTACTTTTGTGTGTGTTTAGTATGCAGGTATCATATCCTGAGGCTGTCCCACTGCAGGGACCAACTCTTCTTAACCTAATGTATATCAATATTTAATAAGTCAAATGTCAATAATATCATCCAGTTGTATAATGATTTGATTATCAAGCAATCATCCACGTTAAACCCTGCATTGCACCATTTTATTAATTACGTATCCTCGTGAATGGGATTACCGCTGCAACTTGTGATCGAATTATCTAATTACCTAAACAGGGAAGCGTCGGTTCCAGTTTGAAGTTTTCACGGCACGGTGAAGGATTAATTTTTCTTTTAACTAAGGTTTAAAATTTTCATAATTGTATAACGACAATGATGGGATTATTGGAATTACTTTAGCTGAATATGTTTCTATATTTTTTCGACGTTACTATTAGAAGACGCAATATTCTGATGAAGATGTATGTATGATACAATGGTGAGGAACACTAGATACTTTTAAATTGATGCTTATCAATATTGCTGTTGAAACGTTAACAATATAAAAAATATATAAATAAGTACAGGGAAACTATTGTTTAAAAAATACAATAACATTAACACCAAAAATAATAAACATAAAGAATACAGATAGAAAGTCAGTGCAAATGGCAATGTACATGCAGACCACTATTCTACGTCGATTTTTTTAAAATCGCGCCGCCCACGCAATCATGCATACACGCTGTAATAATTATATATAAAAAAAATCGCATAACAGACGTTTTTCGTGCGGCCATTCTCGTAAAACGGACATGAAGTCACAAGGTCCTCGATAATTAATTGAGTACATCGATTATTCTCGCTCGTTCACGGCAACCGGCGGGAATAATCGGTTCTTCAGTTGTAATTGTCCAGCCGGTTTACAACTACCAAGGCGATGTGGTACGCGGAATCGGAGTGGGCGGTGGTGCAAGTTACAAGCGTGAGAGAATTAATTTAATGTATTCAGCGCTGTGATGTCTAATGAGCGTCAATGGCTCATTGTTGCCTGGTGGGCACGGCTCTAAATACCGCAACGTACCAATGTCTTTACGAATTTTTGAAGGGAAACATCGTGAGGAAACCTACGAAGATATTCAGAGGTTTTGCGTAAATCCGCACTGCGCCCGCGTGGACTACTCGTACGCGGGTGTATACGTACAAGTAGGCCCGTGCCCCTCGGTGAGGATGAATAATGAGCTGATTTGACTACACGTGGGGAATCCAGACACAATAGAAAACGTTATGTTTCTGGCGCTTCAAGGCCTCATTAGCGGTCAAAGAGTTAAAAATACAAAGGTGATTCAACTGGTTTTCCTTAAAAATAAATAGTATGTAGCCTTTAAGAGTATGACTCTCACGGGGTTAGGGCAGTTGCTATCTTGTGACGTCAAGATTTGAAGTCTCTGTATCCTGTAATTACACGGCCTGTCGCATCCTTCATCCAGACACAGTAGCACCGAAAGTAGGTTTCTTTTGGAATAACGCCATAACAGTCAAAGAACTGTTGTGGCGTTAGAAAAAGGTGTATTTCTACACCATGCAGTCCCAGTATCTTACCAGTTTGAGGTACCCACATGGACGGTTTCATACTTGTCATCACTTAGGCGGCCTGTATCATTCGTTTGACTTCGACTTAGACCGGGTATAAGAGATCTGACAACTATTACCTCGGATGGCGGACAGGTTTGGATAATTCATAATAATAACAACCTTTAAGATTTTGGTCTTTTTCAATGCCACTCTGTTATGGTCAGGCGTATCACTTTCCATCAAGTGGATGTCCTAACGGTTCGGTACATTTTAAATTTAAAAAAAATCTAGACGCTAAGTTTTATAGCGTCAAAAAGCACATCGCTTATGAATTGTGGACAACGCCATGCGATATATCACAGATTCTTCCGCTTAACACTGCAACTTATCACGTGCGCAGTGGACCGTAGGATTTAAGATATTTTGATACTATTTAAGTGTGAATTTCAGTACTGTTATAAAAATATCATTCGCTTTTTAGGAGCTGATAAGCTGTATTATGTAGTTAGACTGATTAGGTTCCTTTATTGTGCCTTCAGCATGTACCTGTAAAAGTATTCTTAAGTCCTGATCATCAGACTGTTAGTGTAACAAATATTTAATATTATAAGATAAATTAACATATACTCCATTTATTTCCGGTAGTGATTTTTTATAATATAGGAACCTGGGAGGTGATGAACTGATGACATTTTACGTCACCGATCGCTCTTTATGTAAATGCCAAAGACATTAGAAAGCTATACAGCTATTAATATTCCATTAATTATTGTCTTTTGTATTTAAAAAGACGAATTTTACAAACCAGGTGTTGTCTTGTGTTTTCGCGATTCGAACACATTGTTAAAATCTAATTTTACGGAATCACAAATATTGAATTGATGAAGTTTGGGATACAATGGCGTTTTTGTCTGAGACATTAATTAAAGATAAATACACAATGTTTTTCTTTCAATACTGAATACATTTAAATTCAGGCATGCTCTGTATACAGTTACTAATTGATTACGTTTTCCGTTTACCGCAGATGGCCTTTATAGCTTCTCTGGGAAAATGGAGATCGCAGATGGACTCTTAGCCTAAAACAATTTATTACATTTAAAAAACAACGTTTATTTGTTATATTATATAAATGTGTTAAGAAATTAAAAGTTTTCATCAACGCAACGTACAGGCACATTTAAGTACTATTGTTTGAAATTTTCTATTTCGTAACACAAACAAAGTAAGGTTTAATTCACATCATTATAGTGGATTATTCAACAATGAGATTATGAAGACCGCTGACTACCGTATCGTTGTCAAGTACTTGTATAAAATAACACCCAAAACAATGAACGCCCCACATCTGGTCCCAAAGTAGATTAATCATTCGGTCATGACGTAACTTTATCCCATAGCACTATGACCCTTAGTAATTATAAAACAAAACCAGGCCCTTCCTTGTGCTTTTGCAGTGTAAATTATAGACAAGATTGATTGCTCCCTGAAAATAAAGTCATAACTTTCAGGGAGTTCAGTTCAAGCAGCGTGTTCTAGAGTAAGTCGTTATACCCTCAATGCAGTCTATTTATGGGTTACATGGATTATTTGAGGACTGAACCTCTATGAAAAACATGAAAAAACACAACAAGCATTACACTTTTGCTTAGTTGACCGAAATAATTGTGATATCGGAGGACAATGACCACCTACTGTTATTGATTTCCATTAACACTGCATCTATCATGGTCAGGCGTATCAGTTACCACCAGGTGAGCGACCTGACCGTTCCCTTCACTTAATTAGATTAAAACAAAGATCCTTCCGATCTATGTTCCAAAACTTTGTTACAATATAGACAAAGACCAATAGTGCACTGTAATGCTATAAGCTGTTTTTTTAATATGTAATAATGTATATTGTTTATTGAGATTTATGAAACATATATAAGTACAAAAAAACCCAACAGCAAAAGTTATTTTAAAAATCAAAAATATTTCTTTTGAAGTGGTCGCCATTATTTCTATACATTATATTATGCATGCAGCATATAATATTATGCTCGTGCTGAGTGGTGCCATTGTGTGATATAATATGTAGATTGAGAAGGCAGCGACACATTTTTCAAATTATAACTGGCTTTTATTCAAATGAGTATAATTCATAGACTGGTAGTCGGCAACGCTTCCGCGTCTCGCTGATATTTTGTCTTTGGGACGTTTTAAAAAATGAAATAATAGCAAGCCGATTACGATGTATTATATTTTTAAGGATTTATTTATGTTCTTTTATTTAGCGAGTTGTGTGTAGTCAAAAGTGTACATGTTTTATGCACATCTTTTGGTTTCTCAAAAAAAAAAACGTCTTCCGAAAGGTCGCTGGTGGATGCTGGATAAGAAAAGCGGAGGACCGGGATATCTGGCGCAAAATGGGGGAGGCCTATGTCCAGCAGTGGACTGCGATAGGTTGAATAGATAGATAGATACGTAATAACCCTAATGCCGATCATTCTAAAATGCGCTGATAGTATCGTTATTGTGTCTCTAAAGTAATATTTTGCACTCATTTGGTATGTTTTATTAAATAAAAAATCTAATAAAAGTTACATCTTTTAGTACTTACTTTCTAAAAAAAAGATCATAACGAGTCTTACTCGTATAATAGAATTTAGTAGATGGAATATTAAAATAATGTAATATTTTAATATCATTTCACAAGTCGCTTCCCAGACATGGAAGGTGACAAGAGAATGATTTATAGTCACTTTCCTAGGGGACCATTAATTTTAGCCTATGTCCAATATAATAGTAACTGACGTTGTTGATCCATCGACGACGGTAATCTATAGGTAAGAAGGCTGGTCAAAAACAGATATCATTTGTCGGCTAAATAGCGTAGCGGCTCGTGCGTTCGTTTGACGATCCCACAAGTCAAGCAACGATCACAATGGTTGTCCATTGGAATGGTGTCCGTAAAATATTATCGCCTTAAGGCGCCAGACACAATTTCCGGCGTTCATTGGGTTAAGTCTCTCCGTACTTCAAAAGGCACGTTAAGCCGTGAATGCTGGCAACTATTTTAACAAATAGAGCATTGCCGTAGATAGCGAAAACTAACTTAGCATTTTTATCGCAGTATACAAAGAATAAAGGCAAGATACATCAAATATGACATTCATCCTAAGTTACTCTTGTTATTGAATAAGCAAGATAAATATTTCCCTCGAGGTTCGAACAAAATCCGTGTAGACGGTAGTTTGGGACGATATTAGGGCAGCTCTTTATTGAGGCTGAAGACTTTTCCTTATTTTTCTATATATTTTTTTGCGTGTTTTAATCTTTATTAATAGTCTAATAATCAGCTTATAATATACTACCACTTGTGGTGTCGTGGGTTCAAATAAAATCATACCACTGTCATACACACGTGCTACCTAGCCCTAAACAAGAATCTAGCCTATAAATAGCCTATATAATAAACATGCTTTCATATATTTTTTGCAAATTCGTACATAATATTCATACCCAGACCAATAAACAGTATAGTATAATTCTTGAACACAAATGTTCGTACTGCCGAGGATCGAACCCGGAACGTTTGGAATAGTAGTCAAGTCCAACCATTACACAAGATACCGCATAGTGAGTGAGTTCATGCTATTTTGTTCCAGTTTCTGAATCACCGGATTGTCCGAAGGCAAGTTAAGCCATCAGGCTTGGATACTAATATTGTTGTCGTAAAATAAAAACTACATTACAGGACGTAAGCTAATTTCTAAACTTGTCTACCAGGGCCGGTCTGATTCCTCATAAAATCGAGTGGATAGTCACCACTCGATTAGAAGATCTTATAAAGTAATTTATTTTATCAAAGATTTATAAAAATATGTTCAATGAAGCAAAAACATATACAAAAGGTATTATTTCGAGCATGTATGCCTTTGTTATCATGGCGCTCGTACGTTGTACTTCATACGCTCTATTGTAAGACTTTATGAACTGAATATTTTGGATATTCAAAGATAGGGTTGTCCCATTATAACAGAAGTGACACTTCGAATTTATCTTTATGTCATCTGTGATATCCCCAGCTAGACTAGGCTTCAAGTCTCAGGCTTAATAATGAAATAAGGTAATAAAGTTAACCTTGGTCTATAAGAAAAGCGAAGTCAGAAATGTGATTAATGGTTACCTGTCTTGCTATGATAGTGTCCCTGAATACATTTTATTTTCAACAGAGCCGCTAGGCATCCGAAGATCAAGTCATTAAAAATAACGGCGTTGTCTAATTATCTATATGAAAGTTCTGAGACTGAAGTTACATGTACAACGAGTAAGATAATGCAACAAAAGAATAAGAACATTTGAAATCTGTATAAAGCTCTTAGTTTCTACAATTCATAAACCGGATTCCAGAACATTTGTTGTTTAAAGCTGCAACGTGTAAATTGTTAGTCCAAAAATGGCAACCCTATACGTAGCTATCCCATACTTTTATTTTTCGCCCGTCCGTAAAGGAATGATTTATTGTTTCAGATGCCGACGATGTAGACGGAGCGATCGCGGGGCGTAGAGTTTAATATCGAGTCGAGTGAAGTTCGCGTTATAGAATCACTAACGGCGTCCGTTATATGTGTTCGAAATTCGAAATGTGCCAATGCGATTGGTGCGCTATGTGCGCTCTCTCGTGATTAGTGATGTGCGGTGTCGATAGTGGTTATCGATAGGGATGGCAACGATGGATCTCACCAACGAGGTGGTCCGGTTGCGGGCCGAGCTCGAGAAGGTGGCGGCCGAGCGTGACATGCTGCTGTGCGAGGTCTCCAATTTGAGGAGGGAACTAGAGCTGAGCGAATTGAAAAATTTGCAAGATGACAGGTATGTGTGTGATGTTTATTTTTGCTTTATTTTAATCGTACGAATTTAGTAAACGATTCAATGGGATTTGAGCGTATGTCATGCAAAAGTCCTATACTCTAAATTTCGATTCATATTATTCTTATGTGAATGGATATTTTGACCATTACAACATAAGAATCTCTCTCGCTGATCGAGCAATGCTCTTTTCACCCGTTATGTTAGGTAACGAAAAAAAAAATTTTGGCTCAATATTAACATATAAAAACTAATTATCGGCACAAATATGTGTAAATTTTATGATGCTAGTTATAATAGTACGGCTAGTACTCCTATCTCGCAGGAAACTAACCTATGTGAGTGACATATTACACAGCCGGATCGCGGCGCACCAGTCCATTTCATATTTTCTAGGTGGCTCGTATAAGGGCCTATTCAGGTTGTAGGAAGGACCTTGTGACGTAACGTCGGAAACCACGCGCCGAACAATAGCTGTAATAGGCATGCGTGCTTACAGGTGCAAAGCTTACGAGCGGAGCGATTTTAACAAGTATTGTGACTTATGATTGCTGGATATTTATCGTGATTTAGTCCGCTTAGGAGGGAAATTGCTGTTTTGTTTCATGGGAAAGCAAACGAGAAAACGATTCACCCGTTCCGTCCCCGCCGGCCTTCGTCGCGAGTCCCTGTTCGCGTTACCGGCACATGCCCGGTAGCTTTTCTCCCTAAACTTATACTAGGTTACCTAGCCCCCGAAACCAAAGTTCGCGTCCCAATCTGGGATACCCTTAGAGTCGGTGCATATTTTTTTAGGTTGAGAGACTAAAACTTTCATAATTTATTTTTTCCATACAGTTTTTTTTTTCGGATTGACTTTTCATTTTGTTCGCGGATGTTCTTCAAAGCTTCACCGGACAAGTGGCGAGCGAAGATGACTCTCAGACCAAAGATTCTTCGAGCAA
This sequence comes from Leucinodes orbonalis, assembly GCA_019425675.1. NCBI lineage: Eukaryota > Metazoa > Arthropoda > Insecta > Lepidoptera > Crambidae > Leucinodes > Leucinodes orbonalis. Next base: position 56,439 of record PQWD01010216.1, read on the forward strand.
TTAACCTATTAACGTTAATATAATAATAAAACGCTCGTTAACTTGTTATCGTATAGATATCAGCAATGTTACACAGCCATGCCGATATTGGTATGCCGGATAGACCACGAGATATGACAAACTTGTGCAAAAAGTTTGACATATCTCGTGGCAAACACCAAACGTGGAAAAAGTGGTGTGAGGAGTCGTAGTACTGTGAACGCTTTCAAAGGACCGCAAGACGGAGGTGGGCTTTGTTCGGTGCGGTTGTTGTACAGCCAGCGAGGGGGGAGGGGGGGGGGTGCTAGCGGAAAGGAAAGCCACGGGTGATAATTAGTCGTATGAATTCCGAGGTTGAACAACCGTGTCATAGTATCTTTCGGGGTCTCTGGTGTCGGGCGTAGAACGGCATTGACGAAGAAGAATAACTGTCTATCAGTTCTTGGTCTCCTTCAATGTCGCTCTGTCATGGTCAGGCGTATCACTTACCATCAGGTGAGCGTTTTGACCGTTCTGTACATTATAACATAAAAACATCTACTTTCTGAAATAAGTTGGAACCAGCGTCCTAAAGTGCTCTACAGGTTTAACTTCCACAACCGTTTCTCCGTAACATGCAGGAGTCCAAGAAGATATCTTTCAAAACCTACCTACAAGTCGTGTGTAATACTTACCGACATAGGTCGGATCGGATCAGCTGTTGATCGCTGAATCCGTATATTGCAGAACGGATGGCCGTTGGGGCAGACGTGTTATGGATTGGAGGCGGCGTTTTGGAAAGCGTAGCGTAGGAGCCCGCCCCTATAGGCGGTGACATGAGAAAGGTCGATGGTGGAGGCTGGTAGAGGAAATCGGAAGCCCGTATATCTGGCGCGAAATAGAGGAGACCTGTGTTCCAGCAATGGACTGCAACAGTTAAAGGGATATCATTCAGCAATGCACATAGCCCAGCCAATACCTACTGAATAGGTTGTTCTTGTTTCTAAAGTTTCTTAGCTATGATATATGTGGCGTTATATGCCAGCTTAGATTTTTATTGAATGTTGCTGATGATAATGACTTCATTGCCTATGTATTATGGTGGCGCAATCAATATTGCGCAATAAAATATTTACACTATTTAAAGTTGTAATAAAAATCTAGCGCTGTCAAACTGTTAGTACATAAATCTACCAAAAACCTCCGACCGAAAAACACATATCCCCAGGTTATTCCTAATATGGCAATTCTTCTAACAGGTTCAGTTTGCCCATTAGCTTGATACGTCTTGTTGTAAACAGGGAATAAATAACCGAACATTCTTATATTTCTCTTGAGTATTACGATGTACAAATGAGTGATGAGCCAAGAACAGAGTCAAAATAAATAAATATTGAAATGTTATTCTGACAATAGTCTAACAATCATTTTACTGTTAGGGGCCGAATTTAATTTTATCCATCATTATCAGCTCAATAAACGTCTCCACCGAGGGGCACGAGCCTTCCCGTCACACGGGTCCAGTGCGGATTGGACGACTTCACACACAACCTTTGAATATCTTCGCAGGCGTGTATGAAGGTTTTCTCACGATGTTTTCCATCACCGTAAGAGCGTCGGATAACGTACATATAATTTCTAAAATTCTAAAACACATATGTACGTGGCGGGATTTGAACGTCAGCCCTCCGGTAGAACTGCGTTCTTTTCAACACTGAATGAACTTCTCTGTGCTTGCAAACAAAGATCATACGAGTAACGCTGGTTTAGTCTAAGGGAAGAGCCGAAATTGTTTCACTCACGGCAAGTTATACGACCTCTGATACAAGAAATCGTAGTTAGTCGATCGACCGATGGTTATCTTTATTTAGTAACTCATAATGACAACCGGTTATAATGCAATGTTTTGAACGTAAGTTAAATGTATGTTAAAAAACTTTTGACTTACCCAATCGATACACGGTTATCGTTAGTAACTGTTTGTTTGAAGATGCGGGTTGGCTACATGTTTACGATATAAACAGGTATGATTTATGTAGACCATTTGTAGCTGTTGAGACGTCGACTACTAATCCCAGGGTTCGATCCCCGGGCAGTACTAACATTTGTGTGCATGAACATGTCTGTTTGTTATGGTCTGGGTGTTTTCTATGTATAATATATATCTATTTACAAAAAAATATATATAAGTATGTTACCCGCAATACAGGCTTACGTTGAACTGTTTTTCAGTCTTAAACTGTATGTATTGAGCTTGGGCCCTTATTTTGAGTTAGATCAAAGCTATCGAAGTGTTGATTGCTTGTGAGTCCTTCGTTCTATCATGTTAGATGTTTAAAGAAAGTTCTTTTCTAATCTCTTGCTTGTTGCGGCATCACCAGGAGAAATCTACGTCTATAAGTTTTGATCTTCATTTTACATTCCAAAGTTTGTGTTTAAGTACCTGTGTTTATATCAGAAAGAAAGAAAGTATGACCCTCTATTAGTGGGCTTGATAGCGCGATCGATTGACGATCGCACATGTATAGCAACAAACGAAAAAATTCTTGTATAAAAGAAAAATACTTGTATAAAGGAAAAATAGGTATGTGTAAATGCCAAATCCCAGGTAAAAGTAATAGTTTTGCAACGTTTAATATCCGACGACACCTCAAAATACCCTTATCATGTCCTTCGGGAGTACTTTCATCGAGCGGTCTCTAACCGCCCGGTCAATATTAAAATCCTTAAATCTGACTTGACACTTGAAAGGGATCGTATGAGAGCTTGCCTTGTACCTAAATACTCTTTAGTGCAGTCACTTTTTGTGCTAAAGTATCGCAAATAACTTCGGACATCTTTGAGCATAAAATTTCGAAGAGTTTACCAACATCTTGACGACGGATGAGACGTCGGCTACTACACCAAGTGTTCCGGGTTCGATCCCCGGGCATTACAAACATTTGTGTGCATGAACATGTCTGTTTGTATTGGTCTGGGTGTATTTACAAAAAAAAAGTATATGAGTACATATATAATATGTTTAATCCGTTGCTTAGATCCCATATTTCAGGTTAACAGGCGTCAGAAACTTTAGATTTTCTATTGCGTCTGAATACCAGGCGTCAAAGTTCAGAGGGAATTCAAAAATAAGGAACGGAAATTGGGCATCTGGTTATCTCACACACTCTGCAAAACAATTAAAAGGGTGGTTTCACGCCTGTTTGCTGTGACCTGTCGAGCAACTTATATTATAAGGCAAAACTTTGTGAGTGTGTATGTTTGTCACATCATCACTTCCAAACGGCCGAGGACATTATGGTATGAAGTTAGCTGACACCCAGGACGTGTTAGTCCTGGGTGTAAGGCTATGTATCTGTTTATGGATAAATATGTATGTGTGTTATATGTATGTTAATGTAAATATTATTCATTATAATGTGTTACTCTGTACATTAATTTTATAGTTCTTCGTAACTTTCCGCACAGCCCAATTTCTCTTTATTAAGAACTATCCTCTATTGAAGGTTGTCGGGAAGAAATTGCTATTTAGCGATAAACCACCTTGTTAGTGCACTTTATTTTCTGTCTTTGTTATCACTTGTTTTATGTGCAATGAATTATGTTTTCATGCAGAAGATATCTTATTCCGCGTGAAACACCATGGGGCTCAGTTCTTTTGCGAATTAATGAACACTGCATCGAAACACGTCAAGAAAAACAGTTTCACTATATTTAAACGTTGTTCACGTGCATTATAAGTTATAATTGAGACTGTTATAATGTATAATGTGTGACGTGTCCGACTACTAAGCGGGGATTGTCAGCTAATTACTGTATAAACTAACTAATGTGCAGTTTTATTGTGCATTGAACTATCTGCATAAGTGTATGTATAACTATAAAGTATAGCTTGCATTGTGAATGCGAGCGCCATTTAAACTTGCAACGTTTCATTGCCCCGCTTTAGTTGAAATGTTTTGGTAAGATTCTTAACTGTGGACGGACGCCTCCTACCGGAAGAGCTGAAGTTGAAATCCCGCCACGTACCAATATGTTTTCGCACGCCTAAGTAGAGATTCAAGGGTTGTGCGTGAAGTCGGTTCAGTTTAATGAGCTGATGATGATGATGATGAATGTGCAGTTTTATTGTGGCATTGAATGATCTGCATTTAAGTGTATGTATAACTATAAAGTATAGCTTGCTTTGTTAATGCGAGCGCCTTTTCAATTTTAAACGTTTCATGGCCACCTCTTATTTGAAATAAGTTTCGGTAAGACGCTTAGTGAATATGATTATTATGTCTGTTTATGGTCCGGGTTACAAATATGTGGATAGATCTGGGGCACGGCAGTGCCCCCGCCAAGTCGAGCGCGAAGCAAACACTGCCGTACCATCCTTTACAAGATCCATTTCGCCGCATTTTCAGGCCCCAATTTGAGAACCTTTGTATAATACCAGAGTCCTGAAATTTTGGTCATCTAGTAAGATATAATAACTACTTTAAATCCAAAATTTTAATGCTGTAGGTCATTTATTTCCGACGTTAAGCGAAAGCAAAGTTTCGCATTTTCGACACTTACTAATTTACTCACTCATGATCGTCAAAATACAACTAGTACTTCCATTAACTCAGAGAGCTGAAATTTAGTACAGAGTTAGGGTTTAATGGCTACATAAAGGAAAACTATAAAAACTTGGATAATCGAAGATCTGGAGTACCTGGTGACCTGCTTAAATAAGAAAAGAGCCCAGCCAAACTATAAGAGATTGACATACCGCCTTTAAACAATATATATTCAACATGGTGGGCCGCTTCATCCGTTGTCAAAATTCAGGGGCACGGTAGTGCCCCCGCCAAGTCGAGCGCGCTAGACCAATACAAACAGACATGTTCATGCACACAAATATTTGTACTGTCCGGGGATCGAACCCGGAACTCTTGGTGTAGTAGCCGATGTTTCAACCATTACACCCAATGGGCCGTCCAATATTCCTTTCAAGTTTCTACAAAAAGAAGTGAAATCCCACCAAAAACATTCTGTAAAAAATTTTGCCAAGTCTCGATGGAGCTGCTTGATTATAATCAAGATAATTATCTTTAAAAAGTAATGAAATCAAGACAAAGACGTGCCAAGTCTAAGGTTCCTTAAACGGTTCCTTTCACGTTGACTTGTTTTATTTCTAATATAAAATTATTAATTACATTCTTGACCTTATTGCGTCATCGGTACAAAATCAAAAGTACGGGCATACTGACTATAAAAATTCTGCCCAACTGACGCGATGGTTAGACTTTTACAGCGAACACTTATTTAGGTACTTGGTGCAAATAGAGTGAGTTTATTGTTTTCTAAATACAAATGTATGATTGTACCAATCAAATTCAAATAACCGTACGTCAAATGTGCGGCGTCCGCACCGTGGTGACGTCATATATCATGGCGAGTGATGTCACGACCTTGGCCCGAGGTCGACGGACGCTCTCGGTTTCGCTAAGTAACAACAAGTTATTAATCATTGGGAAGCTTTCGACAGTTGTTCATGTAATATAGAACTGTTGAGTAAGCTTTGACTTAATATTTGTATTGATGATTAAAGTAAATCATTAAATTCATTTTTTTGGAATCACTACCAGATAACACCATGTTTTATGCAAATAATAAATTCATTTCATATTAATACCTACTTTCTTAGTAAGTAGTGTAAAAAAAAGTTTTAATACATATTAACACTTTTACTGCCATGACGAATATAGTGTCCTACACGACAATCATTGAATTCCTTTTGTGACTGGTTTGTTGGCCATGGGTAAAGATACAATTTTCGTATTTCAGCATTCGCGTCTTTCTTATAATGTTTAGATAAGTTAAATTCCAATTAATGAAAATAAAATAATACAAAACTGTCATTATAGACTCTATTCTTAAGAATGTGGACTAAGCGAAACTACGAGATTAAAAAATATTAAGCATATTTTTCTCAGCAGTTAGATAATGAAGCTTACTAGGTAAAAGTATTAGTAAAGTAGATGATTAGATAGTAAAATAAACAATGTTACTTCAACACAGCTAAGGAGTATTGACCTTATCTGTATTATAATAAATATGAGATTTTCATATACATCTTTCTGATACAATCGTACATTATTAAAATTATCCGGTAACCTTACTCGTCAAAGCACGAAATCGAAGCATTTATTTCGAATATAAATATCAATATTACATTGAATCAAAATAAATAAGATAAAATTAAAACAAAATAACTTTACTCCATTAAAATTAACATAAAAATAAAAATTAAAGCTATAAATTCATTTTCATTCATCCCAAAGATTAAATCATAATACTTAAAAAATGACACAAAAATAAAGCACCACTATTAATGAAATATTACAAATTAACGAAGCAAGTGAAAACTTTGCTGCTCACGAGAGTTAAAATTGGGATTATTAGCGTCAAAAGGAAAAAAAATACATCATCAGCTCATTATCATCAGCTGTTTAGGCCTTAGTCGTCCACGCGGGTCTAGTGCGGGTTGGACGACTTCACGCACAACCTTTGAATCTCTTCGCAGGCGTGCGCAGGTTTCCTCACGATATTTTCCTTCACCGTCAGAACGTCGGATAACGTACATATGATTTCGAAAATTCGAAATCACATTTGAACATGGCGGGATTTGCACCTCAGCCCTCCCGGTAGGAGGGTAACAGTCCACACCATTGAGCCACCGACGCTAAAAATTACGCACTTAACAAATTCATTGTACAAATTAAAGCTAATGTGTTCTTTAAAGATGTTATAACGTTGAAATCGCCATCAAAATATGATAGCCACGTTTGGCAACCATGTCGAATAAGGTGCGCGTTGCTTCACAAAGGTGTTGACATGCTCAATTTACAAGTCACTGTGATGGCTTAATAAAGAACTTAACCTTGTCTTTCTAATTTAAGATAGCACTAAGTTTTTACGTGCGCAATGACTACAAGTACAAGTCCAGAAACAAAGTGATGATGCACAATTGAAATGTAATATTCTAGAGTTTCTCTTTTTGATTAAAATGATTAATTAAGAATAGTGCCCTCTCGATACTCTTGACTCCCAAGGGCCACTTCAAATTACGAGTAGGGGTCTAGCCGACACATCATTTATTGGGCGCCGAGGGGACGAGTGTGCACGCACGTTAATAAAGCATAAATAAATATCCTCAGACGATGAATATGTGGGCTCCATGGCGTAGCATATAGCGCGTTCAGTCAGTGATCTTCTGAAAATACCTCCCATCCCATTTAAATGCATAAAAATCACTCCTCATATATTTTTTATTATATCGTTCAAAAAAGGTAGCAATACAAAGAATAAATAAAAATCCAGCCCCGAACCGTATTAGCCTGTAATATGGATACTAAACAACGGATAAACATACTTGTGTACTTTTTTGTAAATACATACATATTATACATAGAAAACACCTAGACCAATACAAACAGATACGTTCATGCACACAAATGTTTGTACTGCCCGGGGATCGAACCCGGAACCCTTGGTGTATAAGGCGACGTCTCAACCATTACACCAGATGGGTCATAATAGGATTTAGAGTTTTATGTGAGCCTTTATGAACCCAGCAAGACACATACCCACTCACATTTTCATTAATATTACTAAGCTGATTAGTCCGCTTAAAGATGAAACTAGAAACTACAATTTGTAATTTTAAAATCCATGATACATGAAAAGCTAGCTAGGGACGGGGAAAACGCGAGCAGTAGCAGGAGGGAAAGTATTTTCCCTTGACTTTTATAAAAACAGAAGTATTTTTCAAAACCTGTTCCCGTAGTTTGAGTTTTATTTTACCTGGAATATAAATATCTGACCCAATTGATTGGATACATTTTTATGACTTAAGGCGTTGGTATTAAGCCACAGAGAACAGAGTAAAACCTTTCGCACTACACTACTAGACAGCGATAGGTTTCCCCATTTTGCAGCAGATATCCCGGTCCTCCGCTTTTTGTCATAACATCTGGTAACATTTTTGGTAAGCTATGGTTGTCTTTAAATTGTATGCTGATTACTTTAGTTCAATAAACTTCTCTCATTCGGATAATGCGATGTTTGACGAAGACCGTTTCTATCTTCGGTAATATCTTGCTTATCACCTGACACATTTTCTATGTGATCTACGACGTCAAGATTGCGAAGACTATGTCCAAGTTGCTGCCAAAGATATGATTTTTGGTTGATCTTTGATTCTAACGCTGAATGCTCGCTTTGTTAAATGAGCATTAATCAATGAAAATTTTGCGGCTGTTTTAAGTTTCTAAATGCACATTTTACTAACTTTACATTTTGAAACGAGTGTTCAATAGAATAGGTGACCTTCTGCGTCTTGAAACCCTTTTTGATGATTCGATGTGCGAAAATATTTTAATTATTATACTCAAAAATGACCTTTAATTTAATTAGAGGCATCTAACCTAATGGCAAGCAATAGTTTCTCATGACATGGTGTAAGCTATCATCATAGTCTTTGTATGGCGAGGGCAAGGCGCTTGGCCCCACGAAAACAAAAGCAAGAACCAATGTGAAGTAACACACCTGATAAATTGTAAGTACAATGTTGTGTAATTGATACTCTCGGGTTGCCCCGCACACGCGAGATGTATGTTTGTAGGTCCTTAGTAATTAAAATACGAATCCACAAAGTAATCTTAAATTACATAGACACAAGGTAGAAGAAGAAGTTACAGTAATGTATCAGAATACAGGTAATCATTGATTTTTGTAAAAGTATTTAAGGAATAGGTAAGATTTTAAAGCAATTTTCAATTGAACATTTTCCCATTTTGTGTAGCCTGTGGTCTATGCTTCTAATAAGATGTTAAGCCGCCATTCTGACTGCAATCTTAGACCATAGCGTAACACCCGCACATTCCGACTGGGTTTGGTGGGTTTCACCGAATCACCCAATGCAATGCGTTGGGAGGGAATACATGTTATCTGAACGTTAATGGATTATATAGCCATTAGAACCTGAAAAAGTTTATTTATACATTAATTACATAATAGTTATGTATTCTCACAATGTTGTCAACATATCCTCATAGCTTGATATTAGCTAAGTGGATCTCATATAACCAGTTCCGGTGTCCAATTCACGTTTGCATAAACGAGTCGCGACAACTTCCCCTCATAGTAGCATTTATAATAATTACTACTACGATAGTAAACTGGCGCTTTCGCTACTTACCCGCTTAGTTTTCTTTGCCATTAAAATGCTTTTCGCACGGTAATTTTTAATTGAATTCGAGCACTTTTTCGTTGGACCAAAGACTTGTGAAAGGTCGCTGTTTGAAGCTGTATGTGGAAAGCGGAGGACCGAAATATCTAGCGATAAAAGGCCCAATTTTGCCTTCTTCATCAGTTTTTTTAAGTTATAAGTGTACAGGACGGTCTGGGCTCACCTGATGGTAAGTGATACGGCAGACCTTGACAGAGCGTCATTAAAGGAGACCAACAATTGATAGACAGTTATTGTCGTCCATCAATGCCGCACTGCGCCCGTCACCCGAGACAACAGATGTTAGGTCTCTTATACCGGTAATTTCACTAGCTACAGTGCCCTCATCCCGAAACACAAAAGTGCATAACGGTCCTGTTTCACGGGATGATATCTGGCACTGCGGTGGTACCTACCTTGACGGCTCAGTATCGAGTCTACCACCTAGTACGTTAAAGAAACTACGCACCTTTGTTTTTTTGACAAACTTAGCCACCCTTGAAGGTTGTGTGCTTAAATAATTTGTTCTTTATTAAAGTTGACTTCGAGATTGGGGAACATTGAATATATTTTTTCGTTATTAAATTACAAACGTGGCGCTGTTTATAGGTCTTTACTTTTAATTTATTTTTTTATGAGTTTCTCAAATTGCCCAGGCTTGGGTTGAATAATTATGTCCAGTGATGAATAATAAAGAATAGATATAGAATAAGTATAAAATCTATGTATTTATATGTATTAAATAAAGTGGCAGTAATTAAAGAAAGAAAGAAAGACGCTTTATTTGACAAACTTAAAACACTACATATACAAATATTGTACACTTACACATATTAAAGAAAAACATCAATGAAAAAAATTATGAATAAATATCTATATAGAGGTAAGGAAAAAAAATTACAAAAAAGAAAAATTATCTATGCAGTATCTTCTTTTGTCAAATAGGTCCTTCCTTCTGCATTGACTGCCTTACGTTGTGATTTAACACACATTACTTCAAAAGCATAAGACAATTGTTTGTTGCTCAAAATTATTAATACAGTTTAATTGCTATACTTCTGCATCCGGGTTGAGGTAAATTTGGTGGGTTACATGTCGTTTTAAGTATAGCACCCTAATTAATCAAACAAAGTTGACTGTAAACATTTATTGGTGTTATTGTACAAAACTTCACGTTCTTAATTTCGCAAAAGCCCCAAACACCTTGACGGATACATATTAAATATAATTAATATTAATTGAATACACATAAGATTTTAGATTTTGTGTAATTGGTTAAAAAACTTTAAATTTTTATTTGTAATACTGAAGTAACAATTTTGTCTTCATGGATATATATATACGCAAACAAAAGCATTTCTATAAAAAAATACCTTGAAATATTCTAAAAAGAAAACGGTACTGTAGTAATTGGTTAAACAAGTTATGCAAAGGGACACGTACTTTAGCGGAACGTGCGTATGATATGAAGGATCATGGAATGAGGTGTGAATTTTAATTTTAAGTTGCATAAGTTTTACGGTCGATGGCATTTTTGATTTGACCCCAAAGCTTGGTTATTTTTTATTTGTTTCATGAGTAGTCAAACGTTAGAAGATTCACCTAATGGTCAGTGAACAGGCATGATGCCCACGTCTCCTAAAGTTTAATGAATTAAAATAATGAACCGTAATAATCCTTATTCGATTAGATGATGAATTAGGGCAGTAATTGTAGGAACAAACACACTGCGCTAATTCCAAGGATTACAGAAATAGAGATTAAAAATGATAATGATTTATATTTTATACCGGTCGCTTTCCCCACTAAGACTTATCGTAAAGACTAAAATAACTATTGATTTGTGGGAACATTTATCCCCGCGAGTCTTTGATAATATAAGTATACGCTAATGTTTATTAGGAACTTCTTACATCTTTCCTATTTTTATTCCGAACTAGTTAGTAAACTAGTAGTTAGTAATAGTATTTACACTTTAAATATTGTGAAATAGTTCTCAAGGGTAACATCGTATTGCTTTAACAACTTTAAATTACAAGTTTTTTTCCATAATTCAGATCAAATATGTTAATATGAAGTCGTGAGAAAATAGAAAATATCCACATATCGTGTTTATAATCATCAGATTAATATTTCAATCGCTAATTAATGTGTTTGGTAATCAACTGCATGTGTGGTCATCATAGTCGGCGGATATTAAACGGCAAATTATTAAAGGAGGCCATTGTTAAGAATTCAATTAAGAGGACAGCTATCCTAGTCCTCCAGGTTAGTATCATACCTATGTACTATGTACCTAGATACCCATCTCATGATTTTACACTTCAGTCTTTTCTTTAGGAACTCAAAGTCATAACTGGCATGGCGGGAGAATTAGATAAGGCAAATGTTCACGGAAAAGGCCAGTCCCTGAATGAAGAATGCTTGTTATAAGGGCAAAATGTCTTGTGTATAGTCTAAATAAAATCTCGAATTCATGCGGAATTCGGCCCAAAGAGTTTGTGTAGCGACATTTCTATTTTGGTTAACCATGGGATAGGATGTTGTGAAATCGAATCAAGAAGTATTCCTTAACATAGAGCCCTTCGTAGAAGTATTTGCATATATGTGAAAATATATATTTATAGTGTAGTAAGTAAGATGCATTAAGACAGGGATGGCGAATTATTATACAGTTACCAGTTTAATGTTTAGGGGGCCATGAATAATTTAATTACAATTTGTGATTATTCGGAAATTAATACAGATAGATACTATTATTAATTCGATAACTAACTACAAATATATAATTAGCGTGACTTTTGTATTCTGTTTATCGGGTATTGTTGGAACAGACAGAGAATTAGAGAATACCCAATATTATTGGCGCGTGCCATTAGTTCGCCATACCTGCACTAGAAACGTAAGCATAAATTAGGTCCCAATCAATGATATTATGTATATATAAAGGTAAATACGCCATCCGTGCCTCAGAAACGAACCGCCGAAGAGAGTACAGTTTGTACTCTTTTGTTTAGGTAAATGTACGCTTATTCGAAATATGTGAATGTGAGCTGTCACTGCATTCGGAACACTTTTTTCGATTGTTTTGTGAGCATATCACGAATCATTGGTCCCAATAGTGATAATAATACCTGGCGCAAAATGGGGGAGACCTATGTCCAGCAATGGACTGCGATAGGTTGAAGAGAGAGAGTGAGAGTAATAAGCTGGGACCGCTCACATTCCTTGAAAATATTAATCACACAAAACTACATTACTGTTCATGCTTTTCTGCCACTGGTTTCTATGGTAATTTGTAAGTTATTTGACGGACCGGAGCGTCGCTCTCATATTATGTAATATTCATCCGACAAACATTACCGTTTCCCGTATGCGAATTTCGCCTAATATTATTTCTGTATGTTATCCGAGACGGTACAGCGAGGGAACGGTTTTATTTATTAACGCTCACATTTACATGACGTTGGCATAACAAATATGAAAGAAAGGAACACATTTGCCACATTAACATATAACATTAATAACAAAAATAAAACATTAATAGAACATATGCAATGAATACTTAAGAAAATTAAAACCAATTCGCCAATGAAGTACATAATTTTTATGTCATTGATAGGCAAATGAGTAGATGATCTTATATCCTCGAAGAAGATATGAGTGCGTTGAAAACCTTAAAAGATGTAAAAAGAAATATGTGGAAGGGGAATCATGGATCTTTGTCTACTCTGGGAACGATGGACCGTTTTATATAGTAACATTGGTAAAACAATGACTCCGTTAACATTAAAACTCACAGAAGTTTCCCAATTCTAAAAACACATTAATGGACTTTTCCCAAAAACGCTTCACACAAAATGGTTACTTAATTATGACGTCACGCTTTTGTAGTTAGTAGGGATAGTTTATGAATTTAGTACTACAACTATGTTAAATGTTGCGTTTATTAAAATGGTTTCGTAGCAAAAGTTGCTTCTAATTGTATTTCCTTTGGTTAATTTTTTTGTGACAATGTACATAATTTGAAAATGGACTCGCTTTCGACTTTGAAGACTAATAAAATTCATGAAATTTTAGTTTTCGAGCAAAGAGTTAGCACATCGTTGTTTTTTACCCAGATTTGTAATATTATGCCATAGTTCTTACGATTCCAGGACCCAGTCATCATGCCTATTGATACCTTAGAGACAGGAGATAGCAGTACACTATTATTGAGTAAAGTTCTTACTAACTACTGACTTAAAATGTTCAGTCATCAGAAAAAAACCAGAAACATTTTCAGTTGAAACACGATAGCATATGTTTCATGCAAACATGTAACTAATACATTTATATGAGTAAGAATCCGCCCACAAATTTCAAATGTCAATATCCATTCGTACAACACGGGGAGAAGTTTAAAGTGGATTTACTCTGTCAAAATTATATGTAACAAGATTAAAACTTGCCGTGTATATTACATGATACAATCTTCATTTAACTTTGAAGTTATTATACATGTAATTTGTACATACCAAGTATAACAATGAGATCAGATATTAAATGGTACTGTGACGTTAAGTTCTGCGAGTGTAGATATAAAGGATATTATAAAAGGGTTAAGAGTAAAAGTTATGTGAAAACAAGTGGTTTTAGAGGGGTTTGTGTTGTAAACAATTGTGAGTGCTCGTATAAAAGGTGAGTATGAGTATGATATTTGATGGTATTTGTTTTTAATTTTTTGTGTACCTGTAAGGAAGACAAGAAAGAAGTTGTTCTTTGTCTAGTTAGTTCCTTTTTTATTCGAAACGCTTTTATTTTAATGCAATTTGCCGCATATTGCCTTTACAGCTTCACCGGGCAATTGGCGAGCGAACCTTGGCATAGTGCGTTGAAGGGAGGTCATGATAGCACAGATTTCATCTTAAAATATATGCCAGTACTTATATGTACTAGCACAGATACTCGTAATTTAGGTGATCCATAAGTGCCTTATTCTTGTTTTTCTTCTTAGAGGGAATATTAACTGAAAATGGATGGAATTGTGAATTTGAACAATTCGTGAAGTACCCAGGTCCCTATTGTGACCAGATTAACCGGTCGTAGTTTACTCGATACTTTATGGTATGAAAAAACGTGTTTTGTAACATTTTTATAGCTCTAGCTAACAAATAAGGTCCTGGTAGTTGACTGGTTTGGAAATATAACTTTACTGCGGATTGTTTGTTATTATCGTTTTGATGGCAGTTTTGTTAGTGCTGGGGTGAGACTGCTGTCTCTTACAACAGTATTACTAAAATGATACGTCAGCTTTTTTGTACTAGAAAAGGCTTAGTCATATTATTGTAATACTGATTTAAGAGATTGCGGTGAGCCCCCAGTACTTAAGTTTCAGAATAGTTGACAGATAGAACTGTTATGCATATCTTCGGCGAACATCCATACTCCGATGTATGCTTTTTTTTCAGCCTTAAAATTTACAGATGTCGTCAACATCATTGACGGCATTATTATATGTAATTTAAACTAATTTAAATAAATAAATCATGTCTTTGGTGGTGAAAAATACCCATTACGTCTTTTAAAGAGGTTTCTTTCGTGTTTTCTACTCGTAAATATATCAGTTTGTTTTGTTGCCACTACCGACCGATTTAATAATTCATATTCCCTCGTACATGTGTCCCACTGCGGTTACTTAACTTGCATGTATAATTGTAGCTTATTTTCACTTTATATATTCAAATATTCATGGGTTAGTTCGAGTTGTTTTCTATGAATCTGATCTACGTCGATTTAGAATTAGCTTTAGAATTAATTTCTGATATTTCGTTAACTATTTTTACGTACGCAGCAAATAAATGTTTATTTGTTTCATCAAATTAAAATATCATTTAAATTTATAGGGTAAGTGCCAGCCCCACACAACGCCATCTTGTTCGAATTAAAGTATGGAAATTGTACTATCGGTATTAAATATTCATTGAAAAAAAAGGTACGTTGACTTTAGTTATTAGTAACAATATAAATTAAGGGCATTACATAATAAAAATCATAATAAAATATACATGTCAAAAAAAGATTATTGGTTCGACCTTATCGCGGAAAAAATAATGAGTCTTGTCTTTTATTGCAAATTTGAACATGTAATACTAAAGAACCCCAGACCAATACAAATAAATTTTTCCATTGACACAAATGTTAGTATTGTATGGAGACCGAACAGGCTTTGGTGACGTAGCCTTTTTCTTAACAGTTAGACAAATCAGTCATCTTAAAGGTTATTGTTATTACTATTACAATTTCTCTCAAACCGCTGAGATTTCGATAAATATTTACCAGTCAAGTAGGATAATAATCCCCTAATGGTATCATTTAAAGTGCTTATAGTAGAAAAATAAGCTTTATAATCCAATATCAGAAAAGAAATGCTTTGCACTAAGCTGTAAGTTGACAAGAGAGAAAAGCACAAATTTTCACTCATTTCTTCTAAAAAATAACTCACAATCTGTTCTAACAGATTGTGAGTTATTTAGTTGCGATATATCGCGAAGCGGCTTAAACTTCGCTGAATAGGTTGTAACCTCATTACTCGCTGAAACACCCCCGCTTCACAAGTTCAGAGCTGGGTTAATACAGTTCTAGATTTTCTGAGATGCTCGTTTGTGTTCGACCTAAGATGTCGCTTTGTGAACGTTCTAGAAGTTTTCAAGCGGGTTTGTGTTGGGTAATGATAGTTTCTGCTTTCTTTATGTCATAACTCATAACTTTACAGGTAGTGAGCCTACATGTATAAGTGGCTATACGGTTGTAGTTTAAAACTAGCTTTGCCGCGGCTTCGCTCGCATTAAATTCGGATAACACAGTACTTGCATTTGCACATATCATGATTTCCCCTCCTCAACTTCGATAGGTTCGGGGTCAATTTAGAATTTTTTATTAGCAAATATGTTATGTGAGCTACCTTAAAAGATAGACATATGCTGTCGCGACTTTTTGTAGACATTAAAAGCAGAACAATCTCTCATACATGATTTTGTGTAACTTTAACCGTTTACGCAGCGTACGCAGCGGAGCTCCAAGATAGAAAAATACCCCGATTTGAAAATTCTTCATTGCTGCTCCGCTCTATTATCGTAGCGTGATGATATATAACTATAACTTCCTCGATAAATAAGCTATCTAACATGAAAGAATTTTTAAATCGAACCAGTAGTTCCTGAGATTAAGCGCGTTCAAACAAACAAAAAACAAACTCTTCAGCTTATATATTGTATAAATAAATTAAAATATATAAAGCATTAATGTTGTAATATAATGTAGTTGATAACTTTTTAAGTTAAATATTCCAAGTTTAACATTCCTGAAGTGTGCGGGAAGGCTTGTGCCCTGCTGTAGGGCTGTTGTAGGCTGAATGATGATGATTCCTTGATGATGTATTAAGTGCGAAGCCATCGTGATTACTTCATAGCTAAACGTGATTGCAGCTAAATTGTTCAGAAGGACCGACCCTTAAACTTTTTTTAAATATAAATCCACTCTGGGCCCCAATTCTCTTGCTGGCTATACGATAATTAGTACCTACTTAAATTCATATAATTTTTTTACATCATTATTTCGCCAAAGTTTTAAATAGTAGTAGTAGTAATTTGATGTTTTTACAATATAAAAATTTGCACGTCGTTTTGTGGATAGAATATGATGGGGATTTTAATTGTGAGATTCTGCCAAACAAATCATTTATATTTCAAGTGTGACTTGTGCATTTCATATTGCACTCCTCCACTGTATATTAAAGGTGCAACGTGATACTTAACAGCGATCGCCTAATGTAGTCCACGTTATGTAACTGAAACCCGACAGCGGTTGCATCATGTATAGAGTGGACTAGATTTTTATCTCGCAAGTACAATATTAGTTCTGAATTGGTTTCGCATTTAAACTCTATTCAATTTGCACAATCAATGTGCTTGAAATTGTAGCTCACTTTGTTAAAGTTGCAGGTAGTAATAAGGAAAATGGTGTTTTGTTTATAATTCTTGACGACTCTTGTCGGGTTATCAAGCTATATGTCATCAATCATCATCATCAGCTCATTATATGACCCCACCGAGGGCACGAGCCTACCCGTATAGGGTGTATAGACCTTAGTCGTCCACGCGGGCCAGTGCGATTGGCCGGCTCCACGCAAACCATCGAATTTCTCCGTAGGCCTGTATGGTTTCCTCACGATGTTTTCCTTCACCGTAAGAGCGTCGGATATATATTTTTAAAAATAGATTTGAACCTGCACTCTCCAGAAAAGCACAGATACCAATGAGCCACCGACGCGCGTCCGTATATCTTTGTGTCATACTTTGGGGAATACGTACTACGGCTGTTAATCGTAACCCTTTCAAAGATTTCAATCTAGTGAATAGTACAATAAGGTTTATTCTAATTTGGCAGTTTGATAATATTTTCCAGCTGTCCTTTATACGGAATGCAATAGTTTGAATATGCATTATTATTCAATGCAGACTTAAAATTGTATTACGAGCTCGTAACGAAGCTTGCGACATGGTGTTGCAAGAATCAATGCAACGGCTAATGCGCTGAATTGTAATGGGCCGCGTCTGTCAGTGTCACTGCATCTGCCTGTAACTCAGGTTTCCTACCACCGGCAACAGTTGTCACCTGTTTCCGTATTTAAATACTGAATTCAATGTATGTACTTACCATAAGAAACAATGTAACATTTACGTGGCAATAAAGATATTATATTTTTATTATTATCTCCTTGGTATGCAGAGCACCGGGGACTCATCGAATTAATCCTGTATCTGGGAATATAATTTCTAAGAGATTGTATTAAATTGTCTGTGTGCACCTTGAATCTTATATCATTTTGCCATATCTTTTTATAATGGAATAAGTTCGCCAGTCATTAGTATTTTGACTTGCAATAGGGCGCTTGTGAAGGCGAAGCCGAGGATCGGGATCGGGATCTTGCGCAGAATTGGAAGACTATATCCAACAGCAAGTTAGCAAACAAGCAGATAATCCACTGTCTTTTATAATACACCCAGGGCCGTCTCTAGCTCATGTGGCGCTCGTGTGCAAACATTAACCTATGCCCCCTAAACGCGCGGTCCTCGGAGGATCTCATAATGCGAGCGGCGCTCGGTGCCCCTAGGACCGCGGCGCGCCGTGTGCTACGCAACCTAAGGGAAAGACGCCCCTGAATATACCATGGATTCAAAGAAGTTGCTAACTTGAAAAGGAAAACATAAGTTAAAGTATCCGATTTCACTGTTAGCTTTAAGCCCTTCAAAATACAGCTGATATTTTTTTATTAAAAAATCAGGACTTAAGCAGACAACTCTCGGATGGTAAGTGGTAACTATCGCTTATAACACGGCAGTGTTCTTCAAGAATGGTCCCCAGAAAAGTGACTAATATGTGACGTAATATACTAATTTCACATTACTTAGTAGATAGTACTAAGATACATAGTAGTTTTACTCAGTGTTTGTTTTTACTATTTATTGAGATCGCATTATCTTAAAATATTATGAACGGCCTAAAAAAGCAACCGGAAATAGTTAATTAATGGTCATTTATAACTATAATGGATTTAGGGCAGAAAATCGCTGTGACGAAATGTTAATCTCGCGCGGACAGTTGATTGCACGTTATTAAGCGACAGTGAAGCCTCCTTCAGTATCGAAACGATGTAATATTATTGTAACTCTTAAAACAGAGTTACATAATATTAATCGTCTTTTCTGGTACAAAAATGCTGACGTTCATACACCCCTGGTGCATTATTATAGCCAATAAGGTAGCAGTTTTGTTATGTCGAGTAGTAGACAGATAATTTTTGACATGGTCTGTGTACGACTACCATATATGGCAGCTGGGAGCGATGATTTAAGCTTGCGGAGATGCCGCATAGAGCGCAAAGAGCTGAAAACGATTGATAACGCCCTGCTACTATTCATTAAGACAATGATACTTACTCGTACGTCTCGAAATGAGAACTATTTTAATGTTGTCATTTTTTCATGGCGTAAGTGAACTGCGTGTCATTCGCTCACCTGATGGTAAGTGATACTCCTGACCATGACAGATGCAGTTACCCTTCTTTCGTCACCCGAGACGATACATGTTAGGTCTCTTATACCCGGTAATTTTTCTAGCTAGAGTGCCCTCATCTCAAACACAGAAGTGCAAGACACTCTATTTTACGGAACGATATTGGCACTGCGGTGATATCTACCTAAACGTAACTTCACCTATTAAGACGAGCTTAAGTAAGTAGTTTTTTAGTATTAGAATTTCGAGACGTAGAAGTTTTCACAGGACGCATAAAATCATTCGCATTAGTGTCGTATCTTCCTTAGTAAGGTATCTCGCGGTAACCGTTTCGAGTACACTTTAAGATAAAGCGCCTAGTTCTCAATGGAAACTTCAAGATCGGGGTTTACGTTTGTTGCGAATCGGGGAAACTTCTCGGGATCTGACCGGGATCGTTTTAAATCCTTGTTTGTTGCATGCTCGTTCGGCTGCCATAACTTGTGATAACTTAAGATGTTAGGTGGTATCTTTTATATTAGTTTTAAAAGAAGGGAATTTATCCGGGCTTAGCGCACATACGAGTTAAATATATAGCAGATAGTGTATCTAGCAGAAAAACATCGTTCCGAGTGTGTTGAGTTGCCGAAAGCTTCAGACCCTCTTGCCCCTCCCTGAATAGGTTTATTTGTGCCTCTACTTTTGTAATGGTGTGGATGACACAAGTCTGGCGCTTTCTTGTCTACGAGTGTCCAGTGCCCACTAGCGAATACATCACACGCAAAATGTGAATCTTTAGTGTACTTTGGTGCAAATTGTAATTTAATAAATAAATAATTAGTTTGCCGTCAGATCATACCTCAGCTTGTTTGCTTTCCTTTGCCATAAAAACAAGTAAGTTAAAATAATTATAACTTTACGATTGAGACATGCGTATCATGAATATGAACTTTAAGTTTATCTGATATTGCGATTTCTGGATTGTGGGACAAATATCTTCAAGATTAGATTAAAGACAATCATAAATACATAAATAATGTAAGAATTGAACGTATATTCCTAACAAGAGGGCATAAAGTATGATTGGAGACAAAGGAGAAATCGCGAATGGGACGGGGCGTCAATTATGCACAACGATATTCGATGTTTATAAAATGGTTTTTAGAATTTATCGCTCTATCCACTGTGAAGCTTTCAACAAGATTAGAGTTTGCCGCAATTATTTTTAGAGATAGAGATCCACAATGAAATACTTTTTAAGGTGAGCTAGATCAAGATGAGGAAACATTAATTATTGTGTATTTTGAAAAATACTAAATCAACATAATAACATATCACCTGGTAGTTATTTGATGTTTATTTAAGCATAAACATATTATGACCCTCCATATAGAGGTGTAACAATAATAATAAACAACTAAGATTACTATGAACTCTATCTGGGAAGCACATTATTGTAAGCTAATTGTGTAATTTACGAGTATTATGTTAAAAATAATACTAATCGAAGATCTGTATTTATATATTTTTATTCAATTGAATTCACATAAACAATATGTCGTAAATCATCATTTTGATATACCCCAGAATAGTAAGGTAACGATCACCGCGGCCTGCTTGCCCAGTTAGGCTTACTGACCGTTCGACAACTGTTCATTCGCAGTGAGTCGCTCATTATCGTGGTCTCATTGTGAAGAAAAAAGCAAATCCTTTATCCCAATAAGTGGGTTTTAATATTGAACCTAATGGTTATTGATGATATGAGATAGTTTTGGGCAAAGTACTTTATTACTTTTTTATATAGATTTTCGAACTGCTTTGTTCTGAAATTGTTTTGCATGCCCAGTGGAAGACTTGTAAAGGATTTTTCATTAGTCCAGCCATTTCGTATTATTTTCTACGTCATATATTTTAAACAAAGACGTATTTTACTAATATTATAGTAAGCTTGTGATTGCCTACGTTATTCAGACCCTAGGGGTCTGAGCGTTGGGTTTAAATGGCAGCGTGAATCGGGTGTAAGTAAGGTCAAATCCCGCAATGTTCTGATCCGGAGGTCGTAGGTTGGAACACGCGCTGACTAATAAAAATTAAACCACGAAAGATGACAGCAGTTAATGTTTAGATGACCTTTTAAACCCAGTCAAAATCTTAATGGATGGATATTCTATTTCCCATGAACACGATTTTCATATACACTATTTTCCTTTCTACCTGTCAATGTATAAATTGAAATAATGTGTTTCCAAGCGAGCTTGCACCGAATAATCACTTCCAGCTACTTTCAACGGCTTAAAACTTCGCCCGGCAGCTCTTTTAGTTTGCAGGTGTTTAACAAATTTTCAACAGCTACTCGCGCAGTCTCTTGGCACGATGTTTCATGGATTGTTCGCGGGGAAAATTGATGACATGATAGTTTGTTTCTCGTTGGGATTTAGTGTTGTGGTGAGGGAATTGATGCGTCTCCTGTACAATATTGACTGCTTGTTAGGGAACGTCTAAATTGGGAACATTGTGTGCGACAGGAATTGTATTTGGATAGAAACCATTTTGTTATGGTGCCGCCACATAACTTTGTGTATGAATGAAAAAGACGACCCTTGTATGTCATGTGCCATGCGTGTGCATTGATCGAGGCCTTAGCTACTACACCGGGTTCTATCCCTGTGCAGTACCAACATTTGTATGCATAAACAGTTCTTTTTTATATTGGTCTTATTTTATGAGTTTGTTATCCGTTGTTTAGTAATTGATCTACAAAAAGCTCCTCGCTTATTCGGGCTGTGTGAATGTCAGTAAATATTAATAATTATTTATTCAATTATATAAATTAGGTAGTCCAGATAGCCGTACCTAGGCTTTATTTATTGATCACATTATTTCTTGCACTCAACACAAAAATAAACATTAGAAATATTTATACATTTTTATAGTTTTGGGCTTAGTGATTGCCAGTCCGGTCAAAATGTAGAGTGTCTGGCAATTGAAATCATCGTCATCGACCTTAAGTCTTCGAAAGATTTGTCGTTACATAAATTGTACTCGTATGTATATTAAACGATAATTATGTGCTACAGCTACATTTATTTGCATGTCGTAAAATACTGGTAATTTTATATCACAGACACTCAAATTTTTAATTATACGAACAGTTTACGTGGTAATATCATAAAGGGTTTCAAGATATTACAGAACTAAATATTACCGACGAAGGATACCGCCCACGGTTCTATGGAACTAGTGGTCAGTACGTGGGAGTAGCAAGCTTTGCTGCTCCGTGGGTGGATGAGGAAATTATTTGATTAGTGGTTATTTGTTGAATATTGCATGGTTGTTGCTTTATTTATTTTTCCGAATTGATTTAGTAAGACCTTGCCATTTTTGTTGCCTATCATTCTCACGTGCATTCTGATAAATACGAAGCTCTGGTGACCTGCCAATCCTCTCTCTCCAACTATCGCAGTCTATTGCTGGACAAAGATTTCCCCCATTCTGCGCCAGATATCCCGGTCCTACGCTTTTCTTATGCAGTCTCCACCAGCGACGTTTGTTGTCGTCGGTTTAAACGACGCTACTTGCCTGGTGAAGCTTTAAAGGCCATTAAAGAGAGCCAAAGGGCGCAAAGGAGGTTCGCACGAAGTCACTTGTAATGAACGATAAATACCGACAACAAACCATATACTGGATTGTACTGATGTCATTAATTTGCTTGCCCATTGATGATTTTGGACATTTAGACCCTACGATGAGTGCCAATACACAAGGACCTCCAGTTCCCGGCGGCCACACGAATAGTATGCAACGATAGCTTGCCTCGCAAAGGTGTTTCTCCCACGCCTAGTTGAAAGCTAGGGAATGCAATTCTCGCAGGGCCCTTTAAGCGAGATTGATCTCGGACGACAAAAAGGCGAGATCTCGCGAGTTTAACGAGATTGTACTTGAGCATAAAAACGTCTTATTCGAAGCCCGGACTGACACGGACGGAGTTGCGATCTGTCCTGACATTTTTTTATATGTTGTTAATTAATCAGACATATCTAATAGATCTACTGAGTGCATGAAGTTTTAATTTAATTGATAATAATCTCGAAATTTGCAAGATCTCGCAGTATTGTGATTCATTAACCGCGGATATCGCTTGAGCCCCAATCTCGCGAGATTTACATTCCCTCGTTAAACCTCTTTACGCCACTGCATAGTTATCTGCAAAACTAATCGATCTCAATGTAGAATACATTGGATCTGCACATACTAGATATGCATGACAGGTTGTACGGTAACATTGTAAGTACACTGTCCAGTTAAGGCCGTTGGCCGCAAGACCGGGTGACCGGCGCAGTGGGTCGCGCAGGCGCCGGCCTTGCGGCATTCTGTATGCAACATCGATCTCGATGATCCGACCAAATCGAAACATGTGTATAGAAATGATTCTGTACATTAAAATACAAATTCAAATTGTTTATTTAAGACAAAATAATCCATATCGTATCGATGAAAAAAGAAACATTGAAAACACACTAATATTAAATCAATCATAAAAAATACAAAATTAGAAATAATGAGATAAATAAATTAAATATATATCCAAACATATATAAAATCATTGACTAACTTTGTTCGCTTTGATCCAACAAGTGCATTGAAACATGTAAATAAAGAAAATGACGATACTATACGTTGAATACATACTCTGAGAGTGCGACCAGTGCAATTCAATAAGGATCATTGAAGATGAATTAATGATGGATGGAATAATAATTATGGCATGAATATGATTTTAACTTGTAGTTTTGACCGCCCTGTGTTCGATTTTTAAGAAACAACCGGGAAGGTTTTTTTTATTTTATCACCAGACAAAATTTGTTCATGGCACGGTATGATGGAATGTTAAGGTTTTAGGAACAGCAAATAAGGATGTGGTTTTTCTATGTTTATTATGATGCGTATTTTTCAGGCTGTTGTAAATCAGGGTACGCACTGCATATTTGCATGTATGAAGTGCACGCCACACAATGCTTTGAGTCTACCATCTTTGAATCTTTGCTGCGAGTAATCACTTGTTCGCAAAATGTTATCTGTAGGTATGGAATGGATGGATTCGATTTCACGAATGTTCATGAATGGCAATCATAACAGTCATCAACTCATCATATACAACATATTACACCTATAGCTTTAATACTGTTATACAATGTAGTGATTGATTTATAATAAAATCACATTTTTATCAGAGTCCAAAGAAGATATATCAGATATGATATGATAATTTATCTTTACTATAGTGATATGT
>PQWD01010217.1:0-64168 GCA_019425675.1 Leucinodes orbonalis
CCGGTTACACGAATAGGGACTGAACGGGTAAACGGCCCCGCCTAGCGTGCGTGCGTAAGATTGAAATTATTTGGGAATAAATGGTAGGTGCTCTGTGCTTGAGGCCCTTGGTGAGGCTGTAAAGGTCATGCTGGCAACAGTAGAAGTGAGATAAATTAATCACCTCAGTATCGGAGAGCGTGGGCACGTCGCGGTCCTGGCTGAGCTCGTCGCTGTCGCGGCGCCGGCGCGCGCGGCCGGACCCCCGCCGCGCTGCTTAGGTAGTACTGACGACAATATTTACTAAATTACTTTGGTTATTAACATGTGGTATTTGGGTAGTCCGCTATTACAGAGAGAGTTCTGGGTTTGATCCCGGACCACACATTTGTATGCTTATCTATTTTGTATTGGTCTGGGTGTTTCTATTCTTTATATATGTACCTATGCATTGACTAATAGTAATATTTATTTATTTTCCAAAAAAACAAAGTTCCATATTACATTTTATAAAGAAATAACCAAATATTAATTACAAAAATTGTAATATATAATAAAATTGGAACTTTAAAAACCGATTCTTTAGTAGAGACCACTGCACTAGGCTTTCGCCTGGAACGCAGGAACCCTATACGATTACATAACTGTATTCAATGCAAGCTGGCTCGGTAAAAAAACAAATCTATTTAAGGAGCAGTTAGATGAGACATGAGAAAGATATATTTATAAAATAAAAATCAAAATATATATACTTATTTTATCCGAGATTTAGTACGCATTCTACAAGATCCGAATGTAAATTGAAGCTAGAGGGCTATTGTCTGGATATTTATTTAATTATTATTCCTCATACTACAGATATACCAAATGTCTTCTGTAGGTCAAATACCTCAACCAAACCTTATACTCGTACAACCAAATTTTACAGATACGAGAGTTTCGGTCTGTAACCCATATTATTGGCATGTAGTGTTTGACAGGGGGCCTCGGATTTTTTGAGTTATTGATCAAGAGTTCATCAGAAGTCTAAATGACGAGCATAAACTTTCAGATTCAATGGTTATTTCTTCATACCAATTTATTTTATTGGCTTCCACACTGAAAAAAAGTTAAGGTAAGCATCGCATGGATCAGTTCCGCAAACTTACGATAGGTAAAATGCCAGGGGGGTGGTAGTTAATTACGTTTTGGAACGGCATCTCCGGCGTCCAGTCCGTGGTCATCTCGTCCTCGATGGAGCTGCTGGGGCGGCGCGCGCTCGTCTCCAACCCTTGCTGGATGGGTTGACTCCTGGGTGGTAATAATACGAATCATCATCATCAGCTCATTAAACGTCCCACCGAGGGGCGAGCCCACCCGTATAGGGGATTAGGCCTTAGTCATCCACACGGCCAGTGCGGGTTGGACGACTTCAAGACAACCTTTGAATCTCTTTGCAGGCGTGCGTGAAGGTTTCCTCATGATGTTCCTTTCCTTCACCGTAAGAGCGTCGGATAACGTACATAATATCGAAAATTCGAAAACACATTGGTACGTGGCGGGATTTGAACCTCAGCCCTAATAATACGAGTAATATTCATAATTCAATATTAACTTCTGTACAAACAGTTTGTAATGTATGGTTCGAGGTATACATCATATTGTTGGATCAAAGGCTTAGATAAACAATACACTAATTAGATGCACAATCACGAAGAAATATCAAAATTTCAAAAAATATTGCCCGAGCTGGTTGACATATACGTTGACTTAGTATTATATTTAGGACATACAATTATTCATAATTTTTGACCTTAAGGCGTCATTAAAAGGGTACAAAATCAAAATCACGGCTATACCAATATGACATAGTAGCGAGTGACGTGATTATGAATGAAAATTCTGCCCAACTGATGTTTAAGTTTATTGTTTAATCTAAGATCAAAGGTCAAATTACATACACAGTAGCATCATTTTCATGTATTAATGATAAGACACAATAAATATTCTATTAGCGCATTTCAAAATTAACTGGGGTCCTGTTTAGTTTACATACCCTGACTTATTCCTGGGCCTGGTCCTCCGAGGCTGCTCAGTGGTCTTGATGAGGTATGTATCGTAGTTGAGCTCCTTCAGGTAGGGGTCCCGCGAGCCGCCGTCACCCGCCTCCACCTCGAACGCGCCATTAGGCACTCCAAAGTCGCAGCCGTATGTGCACGAAGTACTAATGCTAAAAAAAATGTAAGGTAAATATTAGGTAATAAAATACAAATACAGTTTCGAGTACCTACACCACTAAGATAGAAATGGGGAAGAAATAAATAATAAATAAATAAATAAAATCCACTGACATTTACACAGCGCCATCTAGCCCCAAGTTAAGCGTGAAGCCTGTATTATGGGTACAAACAACTTAAATACATTTTTTTTTCGTAAATACATACATATCATACATAGAAAACACCCAGACCATTACAAACAGACATGTTCATGCACACAAATGTTTGTACTGCCCGGGGATCGAACCCGGAACCCTTGGTGTTGCAGTCGACCACTCAACCGCAACACCAAATGGGTCGTCAAAGAAAAATGAAAGAAAAATGGGGGAGACCTATGTCCAGTGGCAGACTGCTATAGTTTGAAGAGAGAACATGTAGTTGTGTTCAGTGCGTCAAAAGTGGCCAAGTCTTCCGTGTAAAATAGACTAGACACCGATTTCTATGGTCTCAGTCTTATATCGTGCATTTTAAAAATATCAGCAATATTTCTCAATGATGGCATATAAGTGTGAAAACTGAGGCTTACCCCGGCAAACCGCCGCTCTCCATGTGATTGGCGACGGTGACGTCATGCGACCAGAGGTCGAACTGCCACTTGAGCAGTCCCAGCACTCCGCACAGCACCGTGCCGCTGTGGATACCGATGCGCATGTCCAGGTCCACCTGCCAGCAGAAGTCAAAAACACATAAGCTTTAATCTATCAGATCCACAAACAACGTTATGTATCTGAACTGATGTCAACCACTACTTCAGACTGCTGTATTTGCTGAGAAGAATTAGTATGAAAGTTTTTCTACTCAATATTAGTTAAATCTACTTTTCATTTCAACATTGGACTAGGCCTAAGCTGATTATCACATTCTTCTTCGGGTCATTACCCATCTTTAGCCCAGTCCGCGAACGAGTATTGGCTAAACGCATCGTGCGATATTGGGCCGAATAAACGATCAGGTAAGTTTGGCTTTGATAGCTGTCTGTGTATCCATTAAGAATAAGTGAGACACTGTATAGGTACCTTATATAAGTACTACTGGTTTGGACTGTAGCATTTTACATAGACGAGCTCAGAAAGCTTTTGTTCTTTTTCTGCTTAAAGACATGCTTTAAATCTAAAGAAGTCAGCTAGTGATAAAAAAAGTTATTAATTCATCATATCTATCCTGTATACTTGTTAAACACCTCAATTAGCTAAGGTTGCCAGATCACAATACCTAATAGCCGAACAGACCTGCGAATTTGGCTTAACACAAAAAGACCTTGTCCGGATTTTCCTGGTAAAAAGCATTCGATGTTTCAAGCCGTAAATTTTAGACCGGACGTCAATCAAAAGCTCTAACTACCCGCCTTTATGGCGCCTAACCACCTGAGCAACTAACCTGAGCGTTGTATCGCACGTCCCTGATGGCCCGTATCATGTGCAATCCCATGTTGACGCAGCAGTGCGCGTGGTCCTCGCGAGTCTCCGGCAGACCGCTCACGCAGAAGTAGCAGTCGCCGAGGAGTTTGATCCGGAGGCAGTTGTTTTCCTGTTAAAGTTCGCTTCAATTCAGCAGGAACAGTTGGAAGTAGCTGTACCTTCAATTTATTGAGGAGTTAAAGAGCCTTAATCGATTGATGACTATATTTCCACCATTCCCAATAAGGTGGGAAACGTATTTATTTTTATGAAAATTTATGTATATTAATGATAAAATGTATAGCACCACAATTTTAAATAAATTTATTTCATTAATTACCTTCTATTTACTTACCGATGCTAGCCGGTCGAACCGAGCGAACAGTTCATTTAATAATTTTACTAATTCTTGTGCACTGCATTTACTTGACAGCTCTGAAAAACAAGGGATTCATAAAAACGTGAACCCTTCACGGGAATTGTATAGTAAATATAAAGCATTCATACATTCTTCCAGTTTTAGATTACTAGGAAATTACCACCATCTCTTAAAACTGTATTACAATAATATTACTTCGCCTTTTCTGGTACAAAAATGCTGTCGTCCCCTGTCCATGATTTAGTACCAATTTATAACGATTTATTTCGACGACCCATCTGGTGTAATGGTTGAGACGTCAGCTATTACACCCAGTTACAGTTCGATCCCCGGGCAGTAAAAACATTTGTGTGCATGAACATGTCTGTTTGTTTTGGTCTGGGTGTTGTCTATGTATAATATGTATGTATTAAAAAAAAAGTATATAAGTATGTTTAACCGTTGTTAAGTACCTACCTATATTACAAGCTATTGCTTAGTTTGGGATAGCTAGATGAATATCGAATAGCGCTGAGTGAATATTAGTGGATATTTATTTATAACAATGATAATAAATATTTTTTGTTCAACCAGGCCTCCATTTTAGTAAGTATTACCAAGTCATATTATGGAATGTACACGAATAATTTGTATGGAGTTTTTAAACTAAAAATGCTTAACGTACCAGTGAATCCTTTGATATCAGCGTAGAGTATGGACACGTTCTCGTGCCTCTGTATATACAAATTATTGAATTGCTGCTCCTGGAATTCGCCTTTCACTTTTGAAACGTGATTGTATATCTCCCGAGCGAGGAAGTCAGGTATCACTGCGAAAAATGGTAAATAAGCAGGATTTTTTTTAAATAAGGTTCTTGAGCAACCAATTATTTTATTAGCAACACTTGTTCTCACCTAATTAACACTATCTACATAGTTCCTTCTACATCTACTACTCCGCTGGCTTATCGTCTTTACATCCGAAACAAAAGAACACCATTTGCCAATCCTGCGCTACTACCTGCCAATCATTGACTTCAAGTTCACGTAGATCAGACTAATCTGATTTGTCCATGCGTGGTGGGGAACTAGCCAAAACTCCCAATAGCTGTGGTACGTGAGAAGGCCTGTGTCTGTGGTGGGACGTTAAATAGGCTGATGATAATGATAACATATATTACATATAAATAAAATTGGAGTGTTTGTTTGTAATATTTTAATTGCTGGTGGGCGGTGGCACATTTTTACTACAAAAACGGTATTGATAACTCTATAAAAGTGTTTAAATAATTTTATCAGTCACTACACAGCTTAGTTTCTATCTACCTTCTAAAGGTAGGTTAGTATTTGTACCGTATATGGATTATTATTTTCAAGTTAAAAAATAGACAAATAAATTAAATAATACTAATAATTATATTATAATAAATATAATAATTCATAAAACAAATAACTTACCGCTTTGAAACAGCTTCCACTGTCGGTCGCTCTCCCGTTTGGTCCTTTGGCGGGTGACCATAGACCGGTGTGTCTCCAAGAAGGCCTTCCTCTGGCCCCAGTCGGCCAGGTACTTGGCGTACATGCCCGCGAAGTTCACAGCGCTGTATAGCAGCGCGTTGCTGACTAGCAAGCGCATGCCGCACGAGTGTGCCTGCC
This sequence comes from Leucinodes orbonalis, assembly GCA_019425675.1. Classification (NCBI taxonomy): domain Eukaryota; kingdom Metazoa; phylum Arthropoda; class Insecta; order Lepidoptera; family Crambidae; genus Leucinodes; species Leucinodes orbonalis. The sequence goes on from PQWD01010217.1 coordinate 5,648, forward strand.
ATTACTCGTACAGATATAATGGTGGTTTCAGACTTCGTGTTATTACACGCGCCCACGTCACGTTTACCTTTGCAAACGGCTTGCAAAAGCCTGTATGCCTTGATGGCGTAGTGCCAAGTACGATCGGTTGACGCTCGTATAAGTCAAGTAACTATCGTAGTCATCTGTCATCGGATTGGTGACCGGAAAATATCTCGATTTCGTGATCTAATCCATTCGACCTCTTCAACCACACGACGACCCATCTGGTGCAATTACACCAAGTTGAGACGTCGACTGTTACACCAAGTTCGATTTGTATATATGCATGTATGAATATATTGTCTGTTTGTATTGGTCTAAGTGTTTTCTATGTATAATATGTATGTATTTACAAAAACAGTATATAAGTATGTTTATCCGTTGTTTAGTATCCATATTACAGGCTAATGCTTTGTTTGGGGCTAGATGGCGCTGTGTGAATGCCAGTGGAAATTTATTTATTTAACCATCGTCATCATCATAGTGAACTCACAGTCCATTAGTGGACTCTGGTAGTAACAAACTAAATCATACTCATGAAAAAAACAAAAAAATTGAATATGTTAATTTATATAAGGTCAAGGTGGCTAATTCCGTCTAGGGGGTATCACCGTCTGCTTCAAATAACTCTTGCCGGAATAATCCTACGCTTTTGATACATAACGTCGGTAACACAGCATAATATCGTCGATCAAATCATGTCGGGTAGATGGCATTAGTTGACATAGATATGGATAAAACGTCCTTAGAAGTTCAGTTGTGTTTGAAAAATGTAAAGTGTTTAAATGCTGTCGCATTTTGTCGATGATAAATATAATATTTTATTTATTAACACTTATTAAAAGTATTGCATGTATTGGTTAAAGCACGCTTATACGATTGTTAGCAGTTATTTGGCAATTAAACGTTTCAACAGCTGCTAATCGTATCTGAAACATTTGTAACCTGAAAATTGTGAAGTGGCAAATTCCGTCCATAAACAATGGGGCCATTTCGTCATATGCCGGATTTCCCCGATTTCAGATATTAAAAACATTTTCTATTCCAAGATTTTTAATGCAAAAAAACAACCTACTACAAGTATCTACTACAGTACAAGCCTTGTATCTACTGCAGTATAATCTTTATTTTGTAATCAACGAATGTATCTTGTTTTAGATTAATTGATTTCATCATATAAAAAGCGCAATTACAAACGAAAAACGAATAAAGGTTTCTATGATAAAAATGATTTGCGTGAAGCCGTATTAGCAGTACGTAATGGTGCATTAAGTGGGTACAAAGCTTCACAGCTGTATAAAATCCCAAGAATGACAATTATGGATCACGTAAATAGAAAGAGAAAACAAATCTCATTGGGAGGAGAACTGCGTTTGTTTTATTTCTCTTACCAATAAACCTCATAAATTAGGTTTGCTACCCCTGGACTTTATCAGTATGCCGGAATTGCCCCAAAAAAATATTTTAACGTTTTAAATGAGATCTATACCATATTTTTATTAGTGGAAGACATATAATTGCCTCTCGTTAACCAATACATGTATGACTTATGAGTATTTTAAAAAAATATTAGATCTTTATATAATTACCTCTACGTGACGGATTTACCCCGAATTGCGGGAAAATCCGTCTAATGTGGAGGTTTTAAAAATTACCGTATATCTTGGAAACTTATTCTTGATTATTTATTTATTTATTTATTTATTTGTATTGCATCACATATGCATTCCATAAGGTGTTACATTGTTGGATTGTAAACATATGGACCCTGGGAGGGTGTTGCAATTTAACATTGTACATGCAGTTTAACATATTAATAAATAAGTTCAAAAAGTCAGTACATAATTAAATTCAGTTAATAACAAATTAAATCAAATTATTCAAGGGTAATAGATTAAGCAATAAATTTTCAGTTCATTTCAGATTAAGAACACTTACGACGTTAATAGGGAGTTATGTAAACTTAAATTTTGATACTTGCTTAACATGTGGCCGGTATCGACAGATTTTTTAAATATACTTGAACAAAATTAGGTTTCAATAAAGTATGCCGGAATTAGCCACCTTGATCTTATCTTCGAATCACTTTCAGATCTAAAAATAATAATATTTTATAAAAACTTTATTTAAAGCTTTTAAGATTAAGAAAGCCACAATGTTGTCCCTTTTATATTTTTTAATTTTTTTTCTATAAAACGGAAGGATTTTTTCATTATATCCCAAAGGAGACAATTCAATCTTATGGTAATTAAATGTTTCCATTGGCGTGAAATTAGAAAGCAGTCCAATCTGTACTTTTTCGTTTAAGTAGGTATTTTAAGTAATGATTGCTACAAAGCTGGCGGATATCTTTTTTAATTAATTCACGTATACAGGCCATCATTTTAAAATGTTTAAACTAGTTTATGATTTTTTGTATCCTCACTTAAAGTATTTAACTGATTCGGACGATTGATTGATTTGATTTTCCTCGAATAGCTGACCAAATATATTTATTCGAGTTCTTCCGTGCTTCTGTGTTCTTGTTAACACCCAATACAAACTTGGCCCGCGTGGTGGGTAATATATACCCCTGAACCGGGGTGGGACATCATTGGTTGATGCTCATAGCATATAAACTGTAAGTTCTCAATAACATTAATGTGACATTCTAATAGCTTTAAGTTATATCATCATCATCACCTCAGCTCATATACCGTCCCCACCGAGGGGCACGAGTCTACTCGTAAAGGGTGTATAGGACTTAGTCGTCCACGCGGGCCCAGTATGGATTGACCGACTTCTCGCATAACCTTTGAATCTCTTCGCAAGTATGTGCAAGTGTGCTCACGATGTTTTTTAACCTTTCGACTGCCAGAGACATCTAAGTGCAATAGATTTTCCATTGTATCTGGAATTCCGGCGGTCAATGGGTTGAATTTTAACTAAACAAAATTAAAATGAATTCAAAACTCACCGCCAAATGGTTCTTTTCCATCAGCTCTTTGATCTCAACGGCCGAGGCGAGTACATGTGCCAACGAGGACAGCAGTCCAATAACGATACACCAGCCCAGGGAGAGTGGCAGCATGGCGTACGGCACAAACACAATGAACAGCATGTACCACACCTGACTCTCCGGGGACTGGAACCCGATGCCCTGCCCACTCAAACCTGCAGGGTATACGAGATCATTAACAAAGATTTTTTAATTTTTTTTATTGCTCATTCCACAACAACCTTAAAACAATTTCAGAGGAAAATGTTACACAGGCAATTAGTAAAAGAACATTAATTGTGGAAGACTGGTGCCTGAACTAGACGTATAGTCTGTATGTCTGGTCCGCAGGTCTTCACCCTTATCAATTGACTATACAGTAACAAATACTTGAGATACTATTAGTTTGCTAATTCAGTCAAAATTACATTATTCGTAAAGTATATGCTTTGAGCGTCGGTGGCTCAGTGGTGTGGACTGTCGCCTTCCCACTGGGAGGGCTGAGGTTCAAATCCCGACACGTACCAATGTATTTTCGAATTTTCCAAAAATATATGTACGTTATCCGACGCTCTTACGGTGAAGGAAAACATTGTGAGGAAACCTTCATGCACGCCTGCGAAGAGATTCGAAGGTTGTGTGTGAAGTCGTCCAATCCGCACTGGGCCCGCGTGGACGACTAAGGCCTAATCACCCTATACGGGTAGGCTCGTGCCCCTCGGTGGGGACGTTTAATGAGCTGATGATGGATATGCTTTGCATATATGTAATGTCCTGCTCAAACCTGCAAGGTAGACGAGACCTTGAATAAAAAGTAGAAGTACGAGTATATTGCTGCGACTGGTATTGTTGGACCACTGCCGTATAATTATTATGACAAAAGGCTTCAATATCGTGAAGTTGACATTTATTTCAGCAGTGAAATTTTGGGTGGTTAGTGTAAAAGTAGTTTAAGTTATCCTTTATTGTGATCATGGTGTTGCCGTTAATTTATTACCTGAAAAATGCTCATCGGATTCTTCACTTTAAGTTACAAAATGAACAGGACGGTCAGGACGCTCACCTGATGGTAAGTAATACGTACGATTCTGACCATGACAGAGTGGCATTGAAGGTGACCAACAACTGATAAACAGTTATTATTCTCCATCAATGTCGCACTGCACCCGTCACCCAAGACAACAGATGTTAGGTCTCTATTATCGGTAATTTCACTAGATACAGTGCCCTCATCCCGAAACACAAAAGTGCATAGCTTTCCTATTTGACGGGACGATTTCTGGCACTGCGGTGGTCTAGTATATAGAATTCAAGTTAGAAAATTGACACTTAATTACCTTGGGCAATGAGTAGTATCCACGTGGCCGCTGCAGCCCAGTGAAGGTAGTTGTTGGCGAAACATCGCCACCAGCCGAGCAGGCACACGCCCACGTTCAGCCAGGAAAACGCTACTGTCCAAGCTATCTGGTATACACGACCTTCCGAGTTATCTATAAAAGATACAATACTGTTTAAATAGTCCTTAAAAAAAGAGCGAAAAAGTGTTCAAGTGCCGGCACCACATCTTTTATACATCTGGTAGAGGTATTCAGGTCTGGTAGAGGTCATCTGGTATAGGAGGTATATGTAAGTATGATTACAAATAATAATACGTTACAGAATTATAGTTACACTATGCCATAATATAAAAAAACTGTCAAAAATTAAGCAAATTATTCAATAGGTACTAACCGTTTACTCTATTTGTTGTCGTAGTCGTGTATATTAACGCTAAACCAATCTGTAACAAAAAACAGCATGTTCTAAAACACACATTTATAGTTAATAATAAAAACAAGTAATACAAATAAGTACATACTTACCTTAAGGGCTAAATCCACGACGTTAACCATGATGAGGGACTTCTGTCTTTGTCTCCTAGAATATCTTTGGTAGGATGATTCTACAGCTTCGTCCTAAAATAAAAGGATTTTAGGATTTTCAATAGTAAATTATGATATATTATATGGATTTTCAATATTAATTATATAAAAAAAAACCCTTAAGACTTATTACACCTAGGTATTATGAGTGATATTGTGAATTCATAGATGTAACTTAATATGAAAATACCCATGACTCGAACATGGCGATCAGTATTCTTTCTCACTTGATAGTAAGTAATATGCCTACCCATAATAGAGGCAGTATTAAAGGACCACTAACTGTTTTTAGTTATTATATATTATTTAATATACGTGTTACTATTTCCGTCAACAACGCCCTGCTGAAATTTTCCTAGCTCCTTAATTATTATAATTCAAAATAATGTTACAGTAGAATCCGTTTACTATGACTCCGCCTATATTGACCAACCAGTTATTATGACTTTATTGCACTACGAAGTTGGGTTTATATAAAATTCTTCGTAATAAAGTCGGATATAATGACTTCCCTTACAGTGACATGTCGCTTATTATGATCCATTTTTAATAAATTATGTCCGGTTATAGTGACCGAATTTAAATATCTTACCTTAAAACTATTCGTTAGTGAAGGCCAATAAATTCCTTTATAGTAACGGCCGGTCCTCAGTACACTTTCGGTTGGTGCTGTAAAATAATTAAAACCAACAATATTAACATAAAGGTGATAAAAAAATGATAAGTTAAAAATGGTTATCGAATTTATGGTTTGTATTACGTAAACGACTCATCAACGCTTTTAGGAAACTAAAAGCGTTAAAAAAGTCCCATCATTATATATGCTGCATTATACCCACTGCTGGAAAGTCTTTCGAAATGACTTGCGGGGATATGGACCGAATTCCGATGCGCATTGGCGGGCAGTCAATTATATTATTTATCTTTGTTTTATTTTGGTGTCAGAATGACGGGTCTACCAAATATTTGAGCACAAATTTATGTTCGCGGTGTTATACATTCTAATCTGTAGTTTTATTGATCTCATGCTCTGTGTTATTTTTTTCAATTCTATGTATTAGCAAAACACTGCCTTGATGATCTTACTTACTGTTAAAACATTGTAAGAGATGACACCCTAGACGTTGAGAGAGACCTTATCCATCAAGGGCCTTTTAACTATTTAACTAATAGTCTAGCTAAAAGTCTAACATACCTGGGTCTTGCTCCGTACTAAATCCATGAACACCATTCGTTGAGTCGTCATCACTTATTCTGTGCTGAAATAATCAATATTGAAATAACTTATTCTCCAGTGTTAGTTAAGTACTAAACCCCTTCAATGGGATGATAAATTCATTTAAAATGGGAGAATAATAGTCTTCCTTGTTTTAGTCACACTATCTGATCCTTTTTAGTTTTTGCTACTAGCAAAGCTGTTTTGTTACATTGAATTGCATGTAAGCCGAATTTGATGTTAAAATTAGTTCTCACCTGATCGTCCGGCGCTGAACAACTGGCACCATCGCCCGGTAGTCTCTCCCCCTCTGGGGGACGGGTCTCTTCGCCCTCTGGATCTCGTGAACGGTCGCCACATCCTCGATTCTGCGAAACACATATATATTTATATTTTCGCATAAATTTCTCTTACTATATAAGTTTTTTATGTTATAAGTAAACGGGACGGCCATCCGCTCACCAAGTGGTAAGTAATACGTCTGATTGAAGTTTAGGGTTAGAAAAACTTCATTTCTTTAGGTATCGCTAGTTAATGTCGATGAGTGCGATTACTATATGCAGATTCCAATTTTGGTTAGATTGTATGCTAGTGCGATGTAGTCTATAAAAATGTAGGCCTTCCTCTAAAATATGACATGAATTTGTAACCTGCGCGAATTTGGGATTGAAGTCAACAGTTATTGATTTGCTGTGTGGTGAAGGGTCTAACCCCATGTGGCTAGTTTCCGAAAAGATTGTAGTAAGCTGTCAACATTAAGTTACAACACTTTTTTGAATTTACTTTTATAATTGATATTTTAATGATAAATAGTATCAATAACATTAATGAAAGCAAACATGATATGTCATTTAATGCTGAATATTGTACATCATGACCAATGAATATATTATTATACTACGAGATCTAGATGAAGTTACGTAGCTCGTAGCGATCGTAGCGTGCTCGTAACGCATGTCATTCGTAGCGTTACGACCTATGTAATGACTTTCACACGTAGATAGACTGCATCGTTTGAGTGCGTAGTTTAAAATATTTTATTATTATAAAGAGTTCATACATACAAATGAAATCATAAACGAAAAAAAAACCGGCAATATGATACTAGTCATTTAATAATTCCGTCTTTTACAAAACTAATTCATAAAGAAAGAAAGAAAGAAAGAAAGAAAATACATTTATCATAAAGTGCAACTTGATCTTGGATTTGAGTTCGGTAATATATTTAGAATTGTCTTTTATTTTTTTTTATAAATAAAATTACATCTACAGACTCATGGTCCGTACTCTTTTTAGTTTAAGATTATTTTGTAATTTAATTATTATAATATTATGTTAGTGCTCCGCGCATGGGGCAAAAGAATTGGTTAAAGGGGGAATGGGATAACAGAATTAAAATAACTAAATATTTACATTAGGTAAAGTAGGGGGGTGAATAATATAGAATAAAGGGAATATATAACATCATAAATACTCTCTCTCTCTCTGTTTTATATTTATATAATAATAGTTGCAATAACTCTTACATTATTTAAGTCTTACGCTTCATTATTACAATTAGAACTTAAAATTAATACATTTAGCAATGTCCATGTGGCCACTACCGATGCACTTCTTTAAGGTGCAGATGTTGAGGTGGATGGACCAGGGGAGTGGGCCTCTTTTTGGCTTTGTCTCTCCGATGCAATGAGTTTGTTTAGGATTGCATCATCCCCTCTTAATAGCCATCATCATGTTATACTCTAGGATTTGTGCGGTCGTGGCTCTTTCCGCCCTTTGAATTAGACGAGCCGAAGCGTCGTTGTTGGCGTTGTCGGTATAATATACACACGATTTAGTGTGTCTAGAAAGAGCGACGACCGCGTGTAGGACACTGTGGAGGATTTGGGATTGTACGCACAATAACCACCGATTCGTATGTTAGTCCCTGTGACTCATGGATTGTGAGGGTGCGCGAATCCGTGCACGACCCGTACCCCTGACTGATAAGTAGAGCTTTTTCAGCCTGGGTATGTACGAGATACAGAGTTTTCTCTGTATTCGGGATTCGCGCTCCTGTGTACCTCTTGAGTGACAGGGAGCGAGGGTGGATGTTACCTGAATATACCCCTCTGTATATTTCGCTCAGTGCGTATGCTACGTCCTGGGGGTTCCTGTACGTACAAAGAAGGTCTTTTGTGATGTTAGTAACAAGGTTGAGTCGGTTATATTATAAGTGGAATAGGTTGCAACGATCGATGTAGGGGAGCTGCTTGTTGTCACCGGTGAGAATGGCTACGCTGGCTTTGGTTACTTGAATGGCCATTACTATGGATCCGAAATGGTTCATTAGGGCTTCGTCCACCATAAGGTGTGTACACAAAACTCCCTTCCCCAGACCGTTTACCAATAGCGATGCCATTGTTCGCACTCGCTGTTTTGAGGCTTCTTCACCAATGCGCGGCACCAACTTCTCTCTGAGATCGCTCACCCCTTCCCTGGTTGTCGTTACTATCACGTCGGTGTCAGTGTTTATAACCGACATGACCCAGGTGGTTTTGCCACAACCTGGTACTCCATTTACCCATTGGATTGTGGCGTAGGTCCAGTGTGAAGGTATTTTGCCGCCCGACAGGTCATCCGATATAGTTTTCGCCATCTCGAGCATCCTGTCGTCCAGCATCACCTTTGTGCACTTCGCCACCACCACTATGGAGTCTTCAGGTGGAGTTTTGAAGACCACTTTGTCCTCCGATGCTCCCTCCTCGTCAAGAGCCACGAACCCACACACCTGACTGTATGCAGCCATATATGACCAGGAAATCCTACCCTGGATTACCTGGGAGGACTCGTTGTCATATATAGCTGCCTCAGCCTCTGCCAGTCGTATCCGCAGAGCAATCCGGCGTTCTCGCGTCTGTAAGCCAGCATGATTGATCTGTAGATATAAATGTTGACTTTCCGCGTCGCCACCGTAATTGCTACGAACTCAATGAAGGCGTTCAGCATGTGTTCCTGCGGACTCTCGGCGTCTCTGAGCTTCGGAGGTTCCACCTGACCCATGTCTGCCCAAGTTCTGGTGGTTACTGTGGTCTCCTCTCTCTTTTGCGGTTCGCGGGTGGTGAATTTCTCGACCGCTGCTTCCAGTGCCATTCATTTGAATAGTGTAGTTATTTTTTTGGGTATAAGTTCTGGGATTGCCTGGAATACCTTACTTATGGTGGTAGAGACCAAGGAGCGTTTCTTTTCTTGGTCTCCCTTTTTTTCTCCTGCGTGGGCCCTTGGCGCCTTTTCTCCTTCTCCTCCTCCACTCTCAGTGCTAGCCTCTCTGATCCACTGATGTCCGGGTTCTACCGGGTGGCCCCAGCAGTCTGTGAAAGGTGACATAACGTCTGCTTCTGGTAGTTGTGGTTTGAGATAATTAAGGTTTTGTCCTCTATTCTCATATACCACCACCTCGTGATATTTTGAGGCTGCTATGGCTCCCATATAATCACGAGTGTGCCCGTTCCTGTAGCCAACTACCATCGCATCCACGCTGATCTTCTTAGGAGGAAGAGTGTCCTGGCTCTCCATAGCCGACAGCATTTGTCTTTTATTTATTGTCTTTTATTTAATAAAGATGATACTGATCAATTTTTACCCTTATCACTGCTTGCAAAAGTTTCATACCGTAAAACAACGTACCAAATTGGGCCAGTAAAATTCTGTAATTATTAGATTTCATCACTGCATACTCTACGCCTAGAGCGTCGGTAGCACATTGGTATGTCTGTGTCCTTCCGATCTGGAGGGTGCAGGTTCAAATCCCGCCATGTACCAATATCTGTTCGAATTTCCGAAATTATATGTACGTTTATCCGACACTATTACGGTGAAAGAAAACATTGTGAGGAATCCTGCACACGCCTACAAAGATTTTTAAAGGTTGTGCGAGAAGTCGGGCTATCCGCGTGGACAACTAAGGCCTGTACACCTTTTACGGGCAGGCTCGTGCCCCTATATGTATGGTGGGGATGTATAATGAGCTGAGATGATGATGATACTCTACGCCTACTGCAACTGGACAAACCACTGACCAAAGACCTCCAAAAAGATGACGGTCGAGACATGTTTTATTAGCCGTACTTGACTTTTTTAATAATTATTTTGTGTTAATTAAACATGTTGAAGAGCGTCGGTGGCTCAATGGTGAGGACTGTTGCCCTCCTACCGGGAGGGCTGAGGTTCAAATTCCGCCACCAACCAATGTGTTTCCGAATTTTCGAAATTATGTGAATGTTATCCGACGCTCTTACGGTGAAGGAAGACATTGTGAGGAAACCTTCACGCACGCCCGCGAAGAGATTCAAAGGTTGTGCGTGAAGTCGTCCAATCTGCACTGGGCTCGCATGGACGACTGAGGCCTAATCACCCTATACAGGTAGGCTCATGCCCCTCGGTGGGGACGTTTAATGAGCTGATGATGAAACATGTATGTGTTTTAGTGCAGATAAATTATTTACCTAACTATATATTTACAACAGAATAGGATTGTCAACTAAAAACATATCTTTCATAAACGTCATGTAAATATGTCACCCTACTGCGTAGTTTAGTGTAGACACGTGTTTGCACACGCAGTCGATCATTAACGAGCACTCGACGGAGTGATTTACATTTGACGGGACGCGACAGACCTTATCAGGGAATGGGGGCAAGCGGGAGGGGATGGCGTATTTAGAGCTGATTAATAAATAAGCAAGAAGTACTTTATGCTATTTAAAATTATGAATAAAAAGTATAATATTTATACACCACGACTTTTAAATATATATAAAATGGGTGCTCAGTATCGATTTTTGATCATATTTATGAAGTTAAAAATAAGAATTGTCGTATTCCCAGAATTATCCGTTAAAATAAGTAATAATTAGTAACACTACATACATCGAAAAAGTACGCGTGCCGTTAAATAATAGTGCAGATTATTGACTTCCGTAACGGTCACCTAAAATTTCATTGATAAATCCCGGCAAACAATTTTAATTCAATGAGTGTGGGACAGAATGAACGCGAGCGTAACCGCATTGGTAGATTCATAGATTCTATATATATTTTTAATGGATTTGAAAATTACGTACATAAATTGAGAGGCCATTTATGATAATAAAAAATGCAAATAACTTATCATTTTGAATATTATACAAATTTTAAAACTAATATGATCAGTAATCGATACTGAACATCCCATTGTTCATTCACCCGTTGATCCGAATACTCGTCTTCCTATAAAAGATTTAAAAATATTATTGTAATCGAGTCTAGTCCGTCCCTGGAGACCGATATCGTGCGATAAATTTGACAGCACATAGATACGATAGCGAAACATCGTGGGCAGACCATCTGCTTACATTTGTGGACAACATACTCCAATAATAACCACTTATTTTTTATTATAGGTTGGCCGACTCCACGTGCAACCATTTAATCTCTTCGTAGATGTGCGCAAGTTTCCTCACGATGTTGTCTTTCACTGTAAGAGTAACGGTTAAACGTTCGTATAATTTCGAAAATTCGAAAAGACATACGTGGTATGTCTTTTCGAATTTTCTAGGCTAGGCTTTGTACTAGCACCCTCCAGATCGGAAGAAATGGATTTCAATATTTATTACCATTTGTGCCCTAAATTTAATATTACATGTATGTTTTACTAATTAAATAAATAAAATTGATCGCTCCATTGCTCATCTAGTGTTATTAGTAAACGTATCCTGCAGTCATGGTCCATGTTTCAGCGTATGTAAGTATGGGTACACACTTAATGAGGTAATAAAATGTAATTTTACCAGCAAATGGTCGTAAAGGGCGTGTGACGGAAGAAACAGTGTGAGCTCAATGTATTAAGCCGCGGATAACGTCCCCATCTATAATTAAAAGGGTTGGCATTTTAAGTACCCTTTGGGATCAATTTAAGTTAACCTAATCCCTGTAAGATTATTTCTAGAAAACAATTACCTACGCTATGCGGATTGGTCTTTTCCTGAAAACAATTATTTCATACAGATTGATGTTACAGTTCTCTACGAGTAGCAAGGGTTACTCTTCAACCTATCGCAGTCCACTGCTGGACATAGGTCTCTCTCTCTTGCGCTAGATATCCCGGTCCTCCGCTTTCCTCAACCAACCTCCACCAGCGACTGCAAATTTCCGAAATATTAACATCTACGATTTACTGAAGCTCGTGATATAATCGTTGCAGCCTACTCGTATTAGATCATGTCGAAACATATTCAGCAAACTTTAACTGTATACTAGCTGTTCTCCGCGGCATTACTTTGCGTTATAATAGTGTATTCTACCGTAGTGAAACATAACCTAAAAGCGCGCAGCTCACATGACGTGCAGCCGCAGCGCGTTAAAACATTGTTTTATTTTACTAAAATAAAAAGTATTATCTTCAATAAAAGTAGTCTATGTTTTTCCTTATTACGTCAGATACCGGCCAATATAAGTCCCGTCCCAATCCATCTATCCGTTTCAGAGATTACCCGAAAGAAACAAACAGACAGACAAACATATTTTAAAATTGATATTTTGGCATATGTACCGTATATATATTTTCATATGCATGAAGAAAAAAATGCTATTTCAATATTACAAATTAACACTCCAATTTTATTTATATGTAATAGATTGTGTGTTAATTATATCTAATTTTGGGAGAGATATAAAAAAGTTAGTTGGTTTCTAAGTAGACGCCTCACATAAATGTCTCTACAAGTCAGTAACTTTGTTATTTAACTACGTGTTAACTGGAAATTACAATTATATAAATTAGAGAAAGCACCTACACATACATAGCATTATTAAACTTTGGAGTTGGTAAATCTTTTCAAAACAAACATTAAACATATAACACCAATGTTTTCGAATGCTATATAAAATGTATTTTCCGAGAACTTAAAAGCACCTTTGTTGATGCTCATACAATATGAAGCCTTTATAATACACGGCATGGAATTATAACTTCGTATCCTGCAAAACAAACATTTTGCTTCTATGGAAACTAAACCATATATCTCTCTCTCTCTATAACCTATCGCAGTCCACTGCTGGACATAGGTCTCCCCCATTTTCCCCTACTCCTCCCGAGGGTGTCGTAGGAGCCGACGGGAAAGAAGGGATCTTATACCGGATGGTGGGCAGCAGCGCCATCTTGCGTACTGGTCCACACTGCGGTCACCAACCCGCCTGCCCAGCGTGGTGACTACGGGCATTTACCCCCCATGAGTAGCGCCTAAACCATATACTTAACGCTAAAATCACAAGTTTCTAAGTAAAAAATATTCATTGAATTTAGGCCCAAATAAGGCTCTTATAAAATTAAATGCCACTACCACCACTAAGTGGTACTAGGTGCCAGATATCGTCCCGTGAAACAGGAGTGATACACTTTTATGTTTCGGGTGAGGGCGCTGTAGCTAATGAAATTACCGGGTATAAGAGAACTTGCATCTGTTGTCACGGGTGATGGACGCAGTGAGGCATTGAGAGTATAATAACTATTATGACAAACCACAAATCATTAGTACTCCATCACACAATTACACCAACAAGGCGGAAACACACATCCACACACACACACACCATATATATTTACACGCACACATTCAATAAAACTTGGACATATATGGGAAGACACTGGCCTCCACAACACAGGGAATCCTAGTGTGGAGTCCAGGGATACTGATCCAATGGTACCCACTGGGATACATACATGAAGCTCTATGAATTGTGTAACTGTGTTATATTTATATGCATCCTTATATAATGAACTGAAATAAAATATTTTTTCATTTTCATTTTTCATTTATTACTTACTATCAGGCGAGCATCCACGCCATCCTATACACTTATAACATAAGTGGTGCTGGTGGTGGTGGTTTAAAGTTTACCTTAAGCCCTGAAATTTTGGGCATAAAACTCATAAAGAGCTTTTTAATTTATAAAAAGCAGTGAGTCTAGGCTTTGCATGTATTTCTTATACCCATAATTTCACTAGCTACAGTGCCTTCATCCCGAAACACAATAGTGCATAATATTCCTGTTTCACGAGACGATATAGAGTACTGCGGTGCCACCTTCGACTCAGTATCGAGTCTACCACCTAGTTATAAGTAACGTTGAATGCCCCGTCAATTAGTCTAGCAATTCCAGAAATTAGCCGAAAAAAATAACAGACAAAAAAAAAGTTTATCAGACAACTTCAGCACATTGAATGCAATAGTTTCACAGCGCAATAATCAATAGGTAACTGCTTATATGCTAAGGTTGTACCGAAAACGCTTCCTATTCTAATTATGTTACATTGATTCCTACACTAGGCTAGGCCTGTCCTGTAGTAAATCTTTTAACACGTGATATCAAGACTTCAGTATACGCAATTTTTGTCACTCAACACTAAATTACTATATTTAATATACTTATTTTAGGCAAGACTATAATATAACTATTATATTTGGACTTGTGTAAGTGCAAAAAACAAAAAAGTACAAAAAAGGTAACTTTGATATATCTAGAAAAAGTAATTTTGGTATGATAGATAAAAGTTATGTAAAGCAGAATACACCCTACGTCAATAAGGGCAAACCCGGCTATCAGGAGATTGCGGAGATTCACGACAAAAGAATCGAATAACCAATATTTGGATACATTTAGCAATATTCTTATTTATTAACCCTATACCTTTTGTTGTCTTTACTATTGAAGATGAATTGATTTGTGTGAATATTTGAATGTATATATACCTATTATAATGAAAGGTAAATTGTACTAAACAAATTTGTAGGTATTATTACTATTGTTCAAATTATTATTATTTTTTTCGTTTCTTTTTTTATATGAAACTATGAGTGTGATAAGTCCATCAGCAAAAAGTCACTAGACTACACGCCTTGTTGTTGGAATTGGTTGTCATGAAACACACAATGCAAAATCCATTACATCTTCACATAAAATAAAATGAAATGTCTATCTGTTTGTTCCGGGTAATCTCTGAAACGGCTGGACTGATTTAGACGGGACTTATTTTGTCAGATTGCTGATATAATAAGAAAAACATAAGCTACTTTTATTTTAGGAAACAATTTTAAATCTTAGGAAAATAAACCATTGTTGACCCGCCCCAGCGCGCTGCTCACGCCCGCTTTACGTGACTTATCGAAGCGATTTTAGGCTGTTTTACACTGGGAGAATATTTTAACCCGCGGGTAACACCGCGAGACACAGCTAGTATAGAATACGAAGAGTCCAAAATATTTATTTTATTTCATTCTATGAAGCATGTAATGAGAAAACTGTTTACATTACGAAATGTTGACTCAACCTTTTTATGCAGCGCATGACTGCTTAAAATAATTGCTGTTTCAAAAGTACTCTTAATAAATACTGTTTTAGTGCTGCAAATCGATTAATAGTTTGATCCATAATTGTATGCTTTAGGCGTAGACGTACAGGTTGGATTGGTGAAAATCGTTTAACTTTTCTCAGAATTGCTTGTAAACAATATGTGCAATATGAGTTAAAAAATATATATAAACTTTGAGTTTCAAATTCAATCCAACAAATATCTACACAACGTCGATGAAATTTCTCACAGGCCTAAGTGCCGAGGAGTAATGGCTTACTCAATAAATTTCATATTTATTAAGATAAATATTATTATAAAATACCTTCTTTTTAATGCTATTGGTATTTTTAAGAAATATGTGCATAGTTTATTTTTTTCGGTTGTATTTTAAATGGTTTTTCTTTCATTCTTTCTTTACACCTATTAATATAAATAAATAACATAAAATATGTTTATTTCAGGCTAAGCCCATAATATCTTTGTGCCCAATCTCGGATTAAATTGGCACATAGTTCACTATGTCATCGAAAATTTCACGAATAAAAATGGCAACACTGAACTCTTCATCTCAATAATTCTGCCGATTTCATAACGATACTAGGAACATAAAACAATAGGTATATGATATGGTTTTGTTTATATTACATATTTATGTGGTGGAATAACAGAGTGAAGTGTTAACGAGTGCGTGTGTAAATTGAATAATTAGGGAGTGTATAAGTGTAAATAGTGTTGTGTGCAATTAATAGTGGTGTATTAATAAAATGTGTTACCGCGTCATTCTTCGTTTTTGGCAATAATTAATCCAAAATCCCAGCTCGTAACATTACATTATACTTGCTACTGTTTGGTCTATAGCTCTACTAACTATTGATGCAAACGATATAGCAATCTGCGCCACAAACCGAGGAACTGCCAACCAAACCGCAATATTGGACATGTGTGATTGATGGGGGTGTCAACTGAATAGCACGTCGACCTTTACTCAATCCTATGCTGTTACTGTATGAAAAATATGGTAAATAACGCTTGGGAGGGGGTTATGGAATTTGTTAACCTTGTACGTGATCGTTTTCCATTTCCTGATTGAAATAAAACATCAAATACATGTTTGAATATAGCGATGTTATGTTAAAGAGCGTCGGTGGCTCATTGGTGAGAACTGTTCTTCCGATCCTTCCAATGTGGAGGGTGCAGGTTCAAATTCGCCACGTACACAATATATTTTCGGATTTTCTTAATTATATGTTAATTGCTCTTACGGTGAAGTAAAACGTAAAGAATCTGCGCCTTCAAATAAATTCAAAGGTTGTGCGTGAAGTCGGCCAATCCGCACTATTCCTGCGTGGACGATGATGATGATAATGGTGTTAAAATATTTCAACTCACTCAATATCAATAATAAATTAACGTAAAATGAGACCAAACTCTTGAGCTTCCCTATTTATGTATATGAAATCTAAAAATTTAATTATACTATATAAGCTCTGTGATGCGTAAACACTAAAGACAATATTATGTTTTAGCTTATCGTGCATAGAATATGATGCAACACAATCTTGGATTTACAGCTTACAAGTTACAGAACTTTTACAAAATGATCGCTCATTTGCAAATGTTTTCTGAAATAAATGATTGATAAGACTGTCTTTGAAACCAAAGTTAATTTTGTCCGACGAATTCATCTTTTGTCACCAAAACACCAAAGCTTAATTTTTCGTAAATAAATTTTAAGAAAACTTTGTTTCGGAACAATTGCATTGAGGGTTATAAATAGACTTACGCAAGTTTATTTGGTTTTATCTACTCTCGGACCGTCGGCCCCAAAAAAATATTTTCTCATAAGTAGGTACCCATTCCACCTCTAAACGTGGTGCATTCTGAGCCCACAGGGAATCCCTATATGAAATGTTATATTTTTATAGAAATTAAGTTCGCGTTACAAAATATTTTTTTCATTAGTTAAAAGAAGGGCAAGGCCATTATTAAAAACTCATCAAGTTCTCATATTTTAGCTTATATAATCTGTTTACCAATACGTAGATATTGGGAATTCAACTATTGAACGAGCGTCCTAAAATTGTATAGCGTAGCATTCAGTTCATCTGTCTACTTTAAATTTGTTGATTATGGCGTAGCATTTCATAGGTATATTTATCGATTAATAATCTATCAAATACGTCATGATATGTACATGGATCTTTGTAATCTGTAAATAAATAATTTCGAGGATATTGCTCGGCAGTGGATAAAATTCTCCATGATTTTCCACATTTATATAACAAGAACAACATAATATAATAACTTTTAATAGAACAATCTTAATTGGTTGACTTGCTTGCGTAACTTCAAATATGATGTCAAGCATGTCGCCCCAAAGCTGCAGAGATACTAAACTGCAACAAAGTCAAAGTCAAAAACATTTATTTCAAATTAGGCTTACAAAAAGCACTTATGAACGTCAAAAAATATACAAAAATATAATAAAAAACGATTAAAATACTAAACTAAAAATATGAGTTTTGATGCTTTGAAAAAAAAAGCACTTCAGTGGTTTGGCCTGTTGAGAACATGTTATAAAGTAAAGAAGATTCAATTTGCATTGATATCCGACTCACAAAATCTCTGTAAATGAGTAAGGCTCGTTTTGTACATCATTTCGCATAATAACAAAGTACCTCATTGAGGTGTACGACTGTTGAGAACAGCGATATGGCAACAGCAGATTCAAGTCCTAATGGCAGGTTGTTATATCGGGCTTCATGTTTCCAGGAAAATGAGCCAAAGTTGAAATAACGCGTCAATAAATAGCTGAAATTCCGAATAGCGTTATGTGTATTTGTCACTTACAAAGTAATAAAGTCTTTTCAAATGAAATTTATCTTAGAAATGAAATTTATTTTAATTTGAAATGATAAATGATAAAAATCTTTTGATTGTGTTCTTTGCTATTTTAAAGGATGTTAATTGATTCCTTTGTTGAAACATTTCGATAGCACATCAATGCTGCCTCATCTGACTTTATTTTTTTCAAATGAAAATCTGAAAAAAAAATGTAGGTCATCGGATTAAGCTCGCTTCTGGGAGTATGGTGAGTGACAAAGTTCTTATCTACCTGTTAACCACTGTCTGTTGTGCGGTGAGTGACCTGCGTTTTCTAGTGCCTACACTGCTGAATTGCCCAACTCCCGAAGACACAATAGCCTGGCCGACGGTGCAGAGCGATAAAAATGTAGAACCACGACTTGAAGAAGTGAACATGGCCATTATGAGTTTCAAAATCAACAAGGCTCCAGATATGGATGGTCTACCGTCGGAGTTATGTTAAAGAGGTTAAAACCCTTGTCTGAGAAAATTCTCAGCGACAATTACAGCGGCTTTCGAGCACTATCGACCAAATCATCCTCCTAAAACAACTCTTGGAGAAGAAGTGGGAATACGCCCAATGCATCTACGCATTGTTTGTGGACTTCGAAAAATCCTACGACTCTATAGACCGAAATGCACTTTACTCAATCCTCCTGTTTTGAGATCCGTGAGTTGTAACCTTAATAAAGGTGACCACCAGGTAGAGCAGGATGTGAGTGAAGGTAGCGAAGGAACTTTCGGACGAGTTCTCGGTCGATACAGGTCTAAAACTAGGGGATGCCCTGGCACCTATGCTGTTCAACTTACTGCTGTTGTAGTGCTCCAGAAACAAAAACACCATTACTAAATTATAATTTGAACTGTAATGCCCAAACCTAGTGCCAACTTTAATGACGTACAGCAAAAGTATCAAGTAAACACTTGTTACGTCAAGATTCACGAGAATACATTATAACATAATTATTTTTGTTCTTTAATTAAGTCTGACACCATTTTCGCGCTGAAAATTCGTTAAATTATCTACGTTCATTACATTTTATATAATGAACGTAATTTCGTCAGTGGCTCATTGGTTTGAACTGTTGCCTTCTGATCTGGAGAGTGCATGTTCAAATTATTTGTATGTTTATCCGACATTACGGTGAAGAAAAAAAAATATCATGAGGAAACACCCTTTACGGGCTGGCTCGTGCCCCTCGTGGGATGTTTAATAGATTGATGATGATGATATTCATGCTCGAACGACTTGCATTGGCATTGGGCCATTTGGACCACACAATATAAAATACCATACAAAAAAGAAACTAAATTGCATATCAGTAGAAATTTGGGCATTTTTTCCATAATAGCATATTCCACTCCGTTAAAAAACGTCTTCTATGATCATATTTTTTATGTTGTAAAGTGAACAGAACGGCCAGGACGCTCACCTGATGGCAAGTGATACGCCTGACCATGACAGAGCGGCATTGAAGGAGGCCAAAAACGGATAAACAGCTGAGCCCGTCACCCGAGACAACAGATGATAGGACTTTTATACCCAGTTATTATACTAGCTACTGTGCCCTCATCCCAGAACACAAAAGTGCTTAGCACTCTTATTTGACGGGACGATATCTGGCACTGCGGTGGTACCAACCTAAACAACTCAGTATCGAGTCTACCACCTAGTGCATCAGTACATAGCCCACCTATATAGGCCATAACACACCGTAACACCCCGTTTTGCGTCAGGGATTAAAAATGTATCGCAATATAATACTTTAGGAAAACAAAGCCTGCACTAGCTAAAGATGGTAAGCACGCTGCAGGTATCGACATTTTTCCACGGCGCTCCCATTGTCATCAATCATTGAATGTATACACGGCCCGCTTTTTAATCGACTATATCCATAGTAGGTGTTTTTTCAGCAAAGCGGAACACGTTTGCGTCATATGATAAGGCTTTTATCCAATAAAATTATAACAATAAAAGCTTTGCCCTTGTTTTTGCTTGCGTAAAATTTGGTTGAATTGGTCATGAGAGAAACAACTTTGTACTTAGTCCAACTTCCCATTTTACCTCTCAAAAAGGTTCATTGTGTGAGTTAATACAATTCAAAGTATTGAAGAACGTGTGCTACAAGCTAGAATCCTTATATTTGAAATATCAATGAAAACGAATTTTGACAACGCTGAAACATAGTCCGGATATAGTCGTAGAAGTAAATAAAAGCAAATAGTCAAGTTATATTTAGTTTCAGCGTTATAGCTATAGGTAGCAGCGAGACAGACAATCTGTTATCCTCAAATCTGGTGCAAGCAAATGGTAACATCTATCGGATTGGTTAAGGTTCCAAAAATTGTAATGTCTCCACGACATGCTAAATCTCAGAAATTGTACTTGTAAATAAGAGATTCCAGATATTAAGGTAGGTATCGTGGAGAGGATTATAGCTTAAACGTTAAAAAGTATCCAAAAAAAAAAACTCATTTTTATATGTTTTTAAGTGCTAAATTGATCAATAACTGACCATAAAGGGGAGCGACCTAAAGTAAGTTTTGGCCCGAATAACAATAAGCTTTCCTCATGCGGCTTGTCAATGTGGAAATAAGGGAGGTATTAAAAATATTTTCCTCGATCACTTTGAGATATACTCGAATAAAGTTTAAATTCATCCATTGCAGTAATATATCATTATAAAAGTTTATACAGTTTCTTCTCTTATGAGAAAAACCGGGGTTCCTTTTGGTTATTATTTAAAAATTTGATTTGTTGCCATAATGGCAGGAATTTAAAGGCTTGCTTCTTAGTTAGTAATTATCATATAAATAAATAAATATCCACTGACATTCACATTATGCCATCTAGCCCCAAGTTAAGCGTGAAGTTTATAACGGGTGCTAAACAACTGATAAACTCACTTATATTTTTTTTTGTTAAAACATACATATTATACATAGAAAACATCCAGACCCAAACAGACAACATGTTTGTACTGCCCGGGGATCGAACCCGGAACCCTTGGTGTAGTAACCGACGAGGTCTCGACCATTACACCACAGGTGTCGTTAACAAAGACATAAAACACTTTATTACTAAGTGTAATTACGATTCAAAAGTTTATATTGTTTGTGTTTTAAACAAAGTATTTAGAGTTGGGTTTATTTTACGGAACGGCTTTCCTTTATATAAATAAAACAAAAACAATCGACCGCAGGTTCCGTGAACAGACTTTTCATTGCAAACATAACATTTACATAAGCCCGGCTCACAGATTGTAACAAAAATAACTTCAACCAAACGGCAATTTCGGTGGAGTTTCTTCTGGAAAGTTCTAGAAATAAAGATTACGTACAGATTAAAATAAATTGCTTTTGTTCGATTGTTTCATTAGTATCAGCGGCTAGTTAGAAAGTGTATCTTTCAACTGTCCGGAAATATATTAGATTGTAATGTGGATATTTTTACAAAAGTGTCGACATTGCAGAATAAATAAAAATCCATACTAATATTATAAATGTGAAAGTATCCCTGTCTGTCTGTCTGTCTATCTATTTGTCTGTCTGTCTGTTTGTTACGCTTTCACGCCTAAACGGCTGAACGGATTTTATTAAAACTTGGTATGTTGATAGAAGGTAACCTAGAATAGGTTTTAGGCTACTTTTTGTCCCGTTTTCACCCCCCACTTCCCTAAACTGAGGGTTGGAAGTTTGTATGGAACATTCCGCAATTTTAGTAGTACGGCGGTGAAATTTGGTATGCGGACTATTTGTCAGAAAATAAAAAATAGGGCTTTTTTTTTTTCAAAAATCCACCCCCAACCCTTCAAATAGGGGACGAAGTATCATATCCGATTTTTCGCAGTTTTAAGGTAGATTTTATTGAAACTTGGTATGTTAATAGAAGGTAACCTAGAATAGGTTTTAGGCTACTTTTTGTCCCGTTTTCACCCCCCACTTCCCTAAAATGGGGGTTGGAAGTATGTATGGAACATTCCGCAATTTTTGTAGTACGACGCTGAAATTTGGTATGTGGACTATTTGTCCACGTGTATATATATATATATATATGGTCTGGGTGTTCTATGAAACACCCAGAACAGACATGTTCATGCACACAAATGTTTGTGTCTGCCCGGAGATCGAACCCGGAACCCTTGGTGTTGCAGTTGACCTCTCAACCGCAACACCAAATGGGTCGTCATATATATATATATGTATACATAATTTTTTTTTCGAATTTACAAACAGTTTACAAGGTAGAAAGCCAAGAATAAGTATGATGGCTATTTATCACGAACAATAAATCTTGCATATTGAAGTTTTTGCAAATCGGCCCTTTAAGCCTTCAAAAAGGGGTTATATATTTGACTTTTCCAATTTTTAAAGTGAAAAGCACTAAATTGGTATGCGAAGTGAAAAAGGAGAAGAAGAAGCAATGTTTCAGTGTAAAAATAATTCTGTTTTCGTTACCAGGAAAGTGGAGCCATGTTATCCCGAATTTAACGCGAGCGAAGCCGCGGCCATAAGCTAGTACAAAATAAAAATCTAACTACCATCATCGAAGGGCGGGATTCGAACCTGCGTTCCTTTACAGAAACATTCAGTGGTATTTGTCTATAATTTTTCACTTTAAACCAGCAATTTACAAAATTAATCTACAGATATTCACGCGGCAACAACTATCTGTTGTAGCCTCCTAAACAACGAACTAACACCATAACACTTTTGAAAATATGCTGTTTGTATGTGATACATAGAAACACCCACACCAATACAAGCAGAATATGTTCAATTCCATAGCCAATATATTTTGTTAAATTTTTATGTTTCGTTTAACTTATAACTGAGCGGCGTGCTGAGCGGCTCATTGGCGATCCTACTCTGACTGACGCTAAGCTGCAAAGCCTCGAGCATCGTCGTAGAGTTGCACGGCTGTCGATTTTTTACAGGCTACATTTCGGTGAGTGTGCGATGGAATTACACGCGTTAATTCCACCAGCCCCTTTTCACCATCGGGATACAAGACGGAGGCGAGCGTTCCATCCTTACGTGGTAGACATTCCACACATCCGCACAGCCCGCTTTGGTGCCTCGTTCCTAATGCGCACCGCAAAGGATTGGAATTCTTTGCCTCCTTATGTGTTCCCCGATCATTACAACCTGGCCGTCTTCAAGGCAAGAGTGAATAGGCTGTTTCTAGGCAGGCATGATCCATCTTCGGCCGCATCACTACTTACCATCAGGTGAGATGGCGGTCAAATGTCTGCCTATAAAGGAAAATAATAATAATAATAACAGTATTCTTACTGTTCGAAGTGGCGTCCACGTAACGGGAAACGAAACGTAGGCGGATGCCCAACCAGATGGACTCATGACCTAATTAAGATGGCAGGTACCACATGGATATCAACTGGTAGGAATCTTCCTACCTGGAAATCATTAAGAGAGGCCTTTGCCAGCAGTTTTCGACATATTAGGCTGTAATAAAGATGATTACAGTGTTGTCAAAACCTAGGTGATAGACTCGATACTGAGTCGTCAAGGTAGGTACCACCGCAGTGCCAGATATCCTCCAGTTATATAAGAGTGTTATGCACTTTAGTGTATCGGGGTGAGGGCCATAGTGAAATTATCGGGTATAAGAAACCTAACATTTGTTGTCTTGGCTGACGGGTGCAGTGCGGCATTGATTGAACATAACTGTCTATCAGTTGTTGGCCTCCTTCAATGCCGCTCTGCCATGGTCAGGCGTATCACTTACCAGGTGAGCGTCCTGACTGTAATGTTCACTTCGTTACATAAAAAAAGGTTAATTGCGAAGTACCCACTTTGAGAGTTTCAGTCAATTTGTTCCCAGCTCTGAATAATTTATGTGTCAATGAAGTCTCCGTAGTGGTGTTGTTCCCACGCCGTTTGAACGCAAACAACTGTCGTTAACTTTTATAATCGCAGCTTCAAACGACTACGCTCGTAACTTAACTTCTTGTTTAGTTTATAGTTGGGTATTAATTACTCATAACCTTGAATTTTAGATAGCCTTGATTTGTAATCCACGTGCTTTTTATGTCCTACTAGGTAGGCAATCTGCTCATCATCATCAGCTCATTAAACGTTCCCACCGAGGGGCACGAGCCTACTCGTATAGGGTGATTAGGCCTTAGTCATCCACGCGGGCCCAGAGCGGATTGGAGGAATCTGCTCATAAATACATAAATAAGTATCCACTGACATTCACAGCGCCTTATAGCCACAAACTAAGCATTCGCCTGCAATATGGATACTAAACAAATGATACCTATAAAGTACGTTGTTGTAAATAAACACATTATATACATAGAAATCCCCAGACCAATACAAACAGACATGTTTATGCACATAAATGTTTGTACTGCCTAGGTATCCAACCCGGATCTTTTTACACCATATCGGCATAACTACTTTAATAGCAAGACCGAGGAAATTACTCGTATATAAATGGCTCTATATCTTTCGCAGGTAATTTACGATTGAGAGTCTGTCTTGCAAGTGTACATCCTTTGAACGTATTGTGTAGGTAAGTTTTAACTGCAGCTATTACCGCGTCATGCAGTTGTCTCACTTCCGTCGGCTCAGCTCTGCCGTGAAAAATTTGCCGCAATGGCACGAAATAATTGATTCTAAACAATACACCAAGAAGATACACGACTGCACTCAAAAAGTGTCTGTGGCAAAATTCTGTCCATCGCGTCGGTTGGGCAGAATTTTATTCAGTTTATGTCATAATAACATAGGTAGTAGTGTGCTGAAAGAAAGATAATTGCGTGTCCGCGCCGTTAGACCTTTAAGATCATATAGGCAGTTAAGTTACAAAAATAATTATATTATATAATAAATATCCACTGACATTTACCCAAGTTAAGCGTGAAGCCTGTATTATGGGTACTTAATAACGGAAAACATACCTATATAATTCTTTTTTGTAAATACATACATATTATATAAAGAAAACACTCAGACCACTACAAACCGACATGTTCATGCACACAAATGTTTGTACTGTTTTCTTGAGGATGAACCACACCATCCTACACGAATTACATATTCACATTAATCGTGAAGACACTTGAAGTATTCTTCGGGAAAGAAGCCTGTACAAAATTTCCAAGATCCGAGAAAAAAGCTAGGTAATGTAATTTTCAAGGTACTCTGAACGTCATCTGCTCTCGTCACTTGCTCGGCAAAGCTTGAAAGGCCATCAGCGCAAAACAGCGAAAATGCATCAGAAATAATCTACGTGCGGCGTAAGTTGCCACATTAATCTATAAGTTCACATTTCACTATGCCTTTTCTGATATTAAGAAAAAATATGCCTAGAATAGAGCACGCTTTTCTAGATTAAACCTATCCGCACTTGATATACTTTTGGCAGTACCGTATAATTATATCCTACAGCCACAAATTGGCTACTACGTATAACGTATATGTATATATTAATTACTTGTTTGTCCGTGAAAATACCTTACAGAAACTCAACTGTAGCAGAATTCTAACACAGTATCTAAAAGCTTTGCCTTTTGAACCAAATCCTGGCTTGTCCTTGTTAGAAGTCGAATAATTGATGAAAGTAAATGGTGCGAAACGTTCGTATTTGAAAACCAAGCAGTTATTTTTGAAACAACTTAAAATGTATTCTGGGTTAATGTTGACAAAGTGAAGAGCAATTTGCCTAGCTAATGTGCGAATCTTTTCTATAATGGAATAACTCTACTTATCATCATCATCATCAGCCCACTAAACGCAGGCCCAGTGCGGATTGGCTGACTTCACGTACAACCTTTGAATCTCATCGCCGGATAACGTACATATTTCCGAAAATTCGAAAAAACATTGGTACGTGTCGGGATTTGAACCTCAGCCCTCCCGATAGGAAGGCGACAGTCCACACCACTGAGCCACCGACGCTCATTAATTAAAGCTGTAGTAAGTGCCAAAGTTAATAAAAAAATATGTAACTTGCTGCTGCGAACCCTCTACGGGCGAGTCCGACTCGCGCTTGGCAAATTTTTAATTAATTTCTTGATGAAAGAAATAAAAGAAAACATTAATTTATTTTAAAGTTTCGCGAAACACGCTTGTATCTAGGAGCGCATAAGTTCAATACAAAGGAAATAAGAATTATTTGTGTGATAAGAATGTTTTTTTTTAAATAAATGTTTTTATTTTATTGCTTTACTTCGTATCGGCAACGCAAGCTTCTTGACTAACACGAGATGCATTTCGCAGTATCTAATTATCCAAAATCCTAACCCAATCAATATCGTAAGCTTACAATTTTCCAGACAATTTATCATTTAAATAAGGACCCAAATTTATAAAGACTGTAATTAATGTATGATACATTAATTTCAGGATTACGTTGTATTCTGAACGTAATCTTTACAGAGCTAATGAATAAGCCAGATTTGTTAAAACAGGATTCCTTAGTACAAATATTTGTTTCAAAGATTTCTGTCTTTTTAATGAGCTACTAAATATAATGATTGTTTTATATAAATTATGGGTCTCAAATGATTTTAAATAAATATGTTTGATTTTATTTTAAAGTATAAGGTTTTTTTAAGTCCACTTTTGCAAGCCCTTCCGAATACTCTGTTATGATAAAAATAGGTTTCGACCGAAAAACCGTAAAAAATCTGCACTCTTGATTGACGTTGGCGCCTCGATTGTTCCGGTTCTACACATTTCAAAAAATATTAAGTATTACCTTTCTGCATTTTACAATATCCCTCAATTTAAGTGATCTGTAAAAAAAACCTAAATATTCTTGACAAAGCGTAAATATGTGATTATTATTATTCACATGGTTACGTTTGTTACAAGCTCGGAATTCGCTCAAAACTATTCTCACTATCCCATTTCAAACCTTTATCTGCAGAAACGTCAAAAATTACCATACGATTAACAGTTTCATAGAATCGGTAGGCTTATCGCACGAATGGTACCGTCAGCATAATATTTAAAGAATTCTTAATTTTTTTCTACTTATATCCCAGTCCTCCTGTTTTCTCATACAGCATTCACCAGCAACCTTTCTCAAGTCGTGAGTCCATCAGGCCGAAAGGCGTGTTATGTTACAATTGCCAAGACGCGATTTCCACTCCAGAACTCGTCTGCTCCAATGGCCACCGGTTTTGCGACATATGTGGCCAGCCCACTACCACTTCAACGTGCTAACCCGTGAGCTAAGAGTTTTCTCGCATAACCTTTCATAGGCCTCTCCTTAGCACTTTGAGAAACCTATTAAAAAGACCCTAGCCAGTAACCACGATTTGCTTTCGTAAATCATAGCCAGCACATTGGTCAAAATCTTAAGACAATGAAGCATTTTAGACGAAAATTTCTCGCTGGATTTTTCGAATGTTGCCCATCTTGATCATAATAATAATTATTATATTAATATACATTATTATTATTAATTAATAAATAGCAAAATGGTAAATATAATGCCGACTGTACATGGATGCTTACAAGCTAGCGGTGAGGGAGAGGTCCTCAAATGCCCCGATAAATCACCATCGCGACTTAATCCGAAGCTGGACATGACGTGGGAGGGTTCACATTCAGATAAGAGTCTAATTTCACATGAGTTATATGTAAAAATCCTATTTAATGTTATAACGATAAAGTGTGCAAGAGTGTATGTATCTAACTCTTTCATGCATAAACTACTCGATGGATTAGAGAATAGTATAGCTTATCATCATCATACTTTCCGCTGCAGGCAGAGTTTCCCACTCATTGTAGCTATGGGTAGATAGAAACGCCACCCACCACGCAAGGCCAATAAGGATCAAAATAGTCAACAGGCCAAACCACTGAAGCGCTTTTTTTTTCAAAGCATCAAAACTCATATTTTTAGTTTAGTATTTAAATCGTTTTTTATTATATTTTTGTATATTTCTTGACGTTCATAAGTGCTTTTTGTAAGCCTAATTTGAAATAAATTTTTTGATTTTGACTTTGACTTTGAATACAAATAACATCTCAATATGGTTGGCAGGCTGCTTAATTTTTAACATACCGGGTTTATTGCGTACATGATAATGACATATACCTCATTACAACTATATACTACGTGCTTAAAATACTGATTCATAATTTGAAATATTTTAACCACCACCGCAGTGCCAGATATCTTCCCGTCAAATAAGAGTGATGGAGAAAAATAACTGTTTATCAGTTTTTGGTCTCCTTTAATGCCGCTCTGTTATGGTCAGACGTATCAATTACCATCAGGTGAGCGTCCTCATCGTCCTGCACTTTGTAAGATAAAAAAAGATTGGTTCGTAAATCTACGTTCACAAAATAAAAAGTACTAGTCACCTTTACTTAACAATAAACTGTCAAAATATAAAACAAATTGACTCAGCAGTCGTTGAAAGATCATTATTTATTCTTTACTAGCGACCGGTCCCGGCTTTCAACAAATAAACATATCTACAGATTTACATTCCATCTTGCCCTAAGTTAGTTAAGAGAAGCTTGTAGTATTTTTAACAGCGCCACAATAACAATTCAGGTGTCCCATCCGAATTTTCATGTAACCAATTAACCTACAAACTTAGCGTGAGGCGTCATGGATACCTTTTATACATATTAATCTAGTAGCACACAAAGCACTTAACATAGCCCGTTAAAACTTTAAAAGCCATCTGTGGCTAACAGAGCTCTCTAAAAAAGTTACTTCGCACACCGCAACACAAATTGTGTTATATTCAAAGCTTTTCCTTCTGGTTGGGCAAATTTGCCGGGCGGATGGCCACACTAGGGGAAATTTGAAATCGGGCAACTTGAAAGGCTAACTATGCCGGAGCGCTCGCACGATGGAGCACTGAGGAAAAATATCTGAAAACGCATATAAGTTTATTTTGTTATAATATATTTAAGTTTATTGATTTTTATTATAGGACAATGAGACACCTCAATCTCACCTTTTGCGCTGCTTAGGCATTTAACATAGTCGCTACGGTTATAATAGCTTTACTCGTTCTTCAAGTGGCGAGGTGCCAAAGTTTCAATTTTTAAAATTATTGTCTGTTTGTTCCAGGTAATCTCTAATATGTCTGGATCGATTTGGACGGGACTTATTTGACAGGTAGTTGATGTAATAAGGAAAAACATAGTATACTTGTACTTTAAAGAATACTTTTTATTTTGGAATAATAAAGCAATGTTTTACTGCGCGACGGCCGCGCGTCGCGTGACTTTAGGAAGCGATTTTAGGTTGTTTTTGTGCGGGAGAATATCTTATTACGCGGGTAATACCGCGGGAAAAAACTAGTAATAAATAAAAATGGTTCCTCTACTCAACAAAAGTTGACATTATCCAGTTGCCGTCGGCTTCGCAGCAATATATAACACAAAAAAAACCCGCAGTTTTCCAAGTAAAAACGAAACCCTTGTTGGGAACATTCTGGGCAATTAATGAAATTTGTCAACCCATCTTGTTAACAATTACCATTAGGATGCTGTAATTTTATGAAATGAGAAATGAAAGGCTTTCCCGACGGTAATGGTAATTTTATTGCAGGTTAATTGTACATTTATTTTTAGTAGCAGTAATAAAGCCTGCATTATCCAAATTAGTGTAAATATGAAAATGAGGTGCACAGAATATTTTATATCTTTGTATGTATCTTTAATAAATCTAAATGTGTAACTATACAAAACAACTTCTGGATGTGTCTTAGAAACAATAAACATACTGGATGCACAATCGCGAAGAAACGTCAACCAAAAAATCTCTGAGCCGCACTAAAATTATTGTTATATGTATAACATAAAATCAGTCATTTAAATTTTGACCTTAACGAGTCACTGAAAGGGTACTATCTCAAAAAAATACGATCACTACTACTACGTCATTATGACAAGTGAAACTTTTTTTTATGTTATAAGTGTACAGGACGGTCTGGACGCTCACCTGATGGTAAGTGATACGCCAGACCATGACAGAGCGCCATTAAAGGAGACCAACAACTGACAGACAGTTATTATCCTCCATCAATGCCGCACTGCGCCCGTCACCCGAGACAACAGATGTCAGGTCTCTTATACCCGGTAATTTCACTAGCTACAGTGCCCTCATCCCGAAACACAAAAGTGCATAACACTCCTGTTTCACGGGATGATATCTGGCACTGCGGTGGTACCTACCTAGACGACTAAGTATCGAGTCTACCACTTAGTAAAACTGAATGAAAATTCTGCATAACCGATGCGACGATCCATTTGGTGTCGCGGTTGAGAGGTCAACTGCAACACCAAGGGTTCCGGATTCAATCCCCGGGCAGTACAAACATTTGTGTGCATGAACATGTCTGTTTGTAATGGTCTGGGTGTTTTCCATGTATAATATGTATGTTTTTACAAAAAAAAAATTAGTACTTCACGCTTAACTTGGGGCTAGATGGCGCTGTGTGAATGTCAGTGAATATGAATATGGATGTGCAATGTATTGCCGCAGACAAATTTTTGTGAGACTGTGCATCTTAGCAGTTTATTGTATACGTCGGTAAATCATATATATTTAGGCATTATTTTTATTGCTATCCATACTTTTCCCTAAGCTTTCGTTAATAAAATGAAATTCTCGCTAAATATTATACAACAGAGGCCCGGCATGTAAAGCGCAAAATGGTTGAAAATTATGATCAACAGTGGACTGCGTTAAGTGAAAAGGGAGAAGCAGAGATAAAGTCCGAATTAGTGTATGATTTGTTAGCTGTCCTTAATAAATAAACCAGTCATATCCTTAGGGATAGCTCTTGGGAGCTCTCCATTTCAAGTTAAGGTACTTTAACTTTTCACTCATAATATGCGATCCCAAAAATTACATTCATTTATAAGCCACTGAAGTGAAGCCACAGTGGAATACATAAATCTACTTTACTTCGAGTAAGAGCATCATAAAGCTCCCATTTGGGGTACGCGCGCACAAAAAGGTTGTGACAATTTCACCTTACGCGAAATTAGAGATTGAGCCGGGTACATTCGATAAATTACGAGGCATAAGGATGACGATGTATACCACATGGCCTATTTGTTTTGAAAAGGTTATGCTTTTTGCTTCTATCTCTACTGCAGTAGGCAAAAGCAGTGCTGTTTGAGGCTCAAACTTACTAAAATATATCAGTTTTCTTTAAATAATAATCTGTACAAGGTTTTGGAAACTTTATATGGTAGTACTTTTTTATTTTGAATGTATGAACAATCTGTTTGTATGATATGAAACAAACATGATGATGGTTATGACAAAACTTGGTTATCTGTGGACGGCGTGTTATAATATGTGTTATTATTTAGGTATATACCTGTAGGAGTGTATTCACCTATTATATACAAGTATTTACTATTCTTTTAACACTATAAATTCGCAATCATGGGCCTTTCTAAAACTTATATCCAAGAAAGCCTAAAGAATCCACTAGTGCTAACTTCATATAAATGTATTTATTAGATTTTGTATTTTTTCCTATTTCAAAAATTTATAATTTTGCAACACAAAGTATGGAATTATCTTAGAGGTTCGCAACACTACTTTTGAAGAACAACTTAGTCAATTGTAAAAAAAAAAAAATTTAAACTTGAAAGCCAAATCAATTACCGTCCCACCGAGGGCATCGAATTTCCCACACAGCATGGCTGCAGGGCGAAAAACAAAAACACCACGCGAGACAAATACGGATCACAGGCATTTACTAGTACGAGTAGGTACCATTCAACGTTAGTAGCCGGTTTCAATGAATTAACGCTCCACATATTCCTAGACCAATTTCGATACAGGCTTTCTTTGCTAAATCGTTAAGAGCAAATCAATAATACCGATTGGTAAGGACAAATAAAACAAGAATGGTACTTTTTGTTTAAGTGTTATCTAACTTATTGATACGAGTGTCTCTTATTGTCTTATCTTTATATTTAATCCTTCCGTCAAAAATCCAGAAACAATCGAAAATCTATTGTTTATGACGCTTTAAGGCGTCTTTGGCTGTCAAAAAGTTAAAATTCTTTACTCTTTATCAACTTACATCTGCTATTCAGCAGATATCTATACTAATATATAAAGCTGAAGAGTTTGTGTGTTTGAACGCGCTAATCTCAGGAACTACTGGTTCGATTTGAAAAATTCTTTCAGTGTTAGATAGCTTTTTTATCGAGGAAGGCTATAGGCTATATATCATCACGCTACGAGTAACAGAAGCGGAGCAGCAATGAAGAGTGTTTCAAAATCGGGGGTATTTTTTCATACTTCGAGCTTCCGCTGCGTACGCTGCGTAAACGGTTAAAGTTACACAAAAGTCATGTATGAGATTATTGTTCTCCTTTTAAAGGTCTACAAAAAAGTCCGCGACAGCATATGTCTATCTTTTAAGGTTAGCTCACTATAACATATTTTTTGCTTAAAAAAAATCTGAAATTGACCCCGAAACCTTTAAAGTTCGAGGGAGGGGAAATCCTATGTATAGTGATAAATGAAAGTACCGTGTTATCCCGAATTTAATGCGAGCGAAGCCGCGGGCAAAAGCTAGTTAGTTTATATACCAGTAATACCAGTTGTAATACCCACCAGTGAGTGTAACGCATGTTCTGTTAAAACTATTTTTAATTTACATTCATTTGCCATTTTTTTTGTTTATAATAATCTGTTAGTCTTCGTTTCGTTTTTATGTTTGTTAATTAAACGTTTTTCTAATCCATTCTTTAATACCTTTTCAATATAACGTTAGTATTTTAATTACGATTAAAACGACCATGACATGTTTAATCGTATTAAAATTCTAAAATATATTTTCAGTATCAAAGCAAATCCTATTGCGGTTGGATTTTGGCTAATGAAGCCCCGACCTGGCTGCGGTGTTTAGTGTGCGCTAATCATCACATACCTACGTTACGTGACGAGCTAACATAAACTTGCTTGTACGAAAGCTCTTTGCGGTCATCAAGCGCTCAGTTCTAATGGACGAGATAGTTTTATCTATAGAACAGAATAGAATTTAGTTCTTTAAAACAATATCTAAAACATATTTTAATAGTACTGCAAAAAAATATATTTATACATAACATCCGGACTAATGCAAATAGACGTGTTCATGCACACAAATGTTTGTACTACCTGGGGATCGACCCGGAACCCTTGGTGTAATAGGCCGTCTCAACCATTATACCAAATGCCTCGTCACATATAAATAATTACAAAAAAATAACGACTTCAAACTATAAAGCAACGCATTTTTATGCTCTGGTATGGCAAGTGCACATGGGCGCAGTGGCGTGCGCTCCATAAATGCAAATAAATCGCGATCATATAAGATCTCTCCTTATTTTCCGTATATCTTTTAAACGATAGGCAATATGCAGTCAACAACGTTAAACATTTTTGAAAGAAGGAATTCATATAACTGTTTTTGCGAATGGGATAATTCACTTTGCATACCCTGCTCATATTCTTAGGGCACGCCACTGCATGGGCGACGGTGTCGTTTACCATCAGATGAGCAGTGTACTCGTTTGCCCGCCACAAAGAATTTGGAAACAATAATAAATCAATAAGTCGTCAGTAATAATATCACGAGAGTGCTGTCGCAATGTGCGTGACTAAAGTTGGCTTTGAAAGTTACACAAAAACGAACTTTAGGCCTTCGGTATAAGGGCAAGGTTATTAATAAGTTTTCCCATATTACGGTTTGGGGTTCGATCGTAAATTGTGACACAAGTGGGTTGGTTTTATTCCACGATCTGCTTATCGGGAATACACAAGCCGCTGTAGGGAGAAGTTACCAAATGATTCGAACTACAAGGGTGACAAGGGTGAAACCGCAATACGATATTATCTTACGTTATTATTTGTCAGTATCTTTTAGTTACTGGGTCTGTTTCCGGACTGTTCAACTGTGGATTGAAGTCGCAATTCTGATTCACTTTCTCTTCAACCTGTCGCAGTCCACTACTGGACTTAGGTCTCCCCATTTTGCGACAGATATCCCTGTCTTCCCCTTTTCTCATACAGCCTCCACCAGTGACCTTTCGCAAGTCGTCGGTCCATCGACGCTCAATGTATCTCGGCTTATGCGACACACTAAATCAGTTTTACGGACGATGATAAAATTCTAAAAAAATATGTTTGAGAAACGTTATCGTTATATTAACACTTTTATGTTAAACGGTGACATAACGAGATTTCTAATAAAATTATGTTACCGATAATATTAGACAGGTCATACGGAGTTGCGAAAACAGTTTCATAATGCCTTTTTAACCCCCGACGCAAAAAGAGGGGTGTTATAAGTTTGACGTGTCTTTGTGTCTGTCTGTCTGTGGGATCATAACTCCCGAACGCATGCAGTGATTTCAATTTAGTTTTTTTGTATTAAAGGTGACTTATTTTACAGCAAGATTGATTACTATGTTATATTGAATATAAATATGTAATGGTTGTAATGTGTATAGCCAACCTCCCTCACACATAGACATAAGTTAGTATATAAGCGTAGTTGTAAGTTATTTGATATAGACATTATACCAGAGTGCAAATATACGTGTTATTCCGTTTCCCGGTTCCCACATTGCAGCGTTTAAACGTTTTACTCTTAGAGCTTTATATTACCAGCCTCTACTTTTTGATTTTTCTTATTTCACGTATGAAAATATAGGGAACTAGGAACTCTAGGTACTGTAGGCTCAAATTGTTGGTCTATTAGATTTGCGAATGTTCATAGGAAATATTCATCAATTAAACCGTGTGCTCATTTGGCTACTTATGATATAAATGAATAAATATACACTCATATTCACACAGAGCCATCTAGTCCGAAAATTAAGCATCAGCCTGTAATATGGGTACTAAATACATTTTATTATACATCCTATCCTATTCAACCTATCGCAGTCCATTGCTGGACATAGGCCTTCCCCATTTTGCGCCAGATATCCCGGTCCTCCGCTTTTCTCATCCAGCCTCCACCAGCGACCTTTCGCAAGTCGTCGGTCCATCGGGCCGAAGGGCGTCCTTCGCTGCGCTTGCCGAGACGCGGTCTCCACTCCAGAACTCGTCTGCTCCAACGGCCATCGGTTTTGCGACATACGTGACCAGTCCACTGCCACTTCAACTTGCTGATCCGGCGGCTTTTTATACATACATACATATTATACATAGATACACCCAGACCAATACAAACAGACATTTTCATTCACACAAATGTTTGAACTACCTTGGATCGAACCAGACCCTTGGTATACGTAGACGTCTCAATCATTACACCAAATGAGTCGTCATGTATAAATAAAAAAAAAATTCTGTATAATTCTAAACTCAGAATCACATGAATGAACGATGCCATAATCATAAACATTGTGCAATTACCACGTTCGTGTTAATAAAACTGTTTGAGATTGTGGTTGTAAACATCTCTATATGCGTAACAAATTCTCGTATCGTCGACATGAAATAACACAGTCGAGTCAACTCTTGTGAACATAACGGTGAATTGAACATATCGGTTACCATTCCCTATGGTAACTCATCTCGTTCATCTGTTGTAACAAAAGGAAAACATGCAACTATTCATCACGATGTGTAGTTTTATTTTTAAGTAGCTGTTCCCTGCGGTGTTACCCGTATATAAGATATTCTATACAGTAAAATATAACTTAAATTGACTGACATAGCCCACAGGAAAAGCAAGTTGAATTGACAGAGGGAGTTCATAGGTTCGTAGAACCAATGGCCGATGGGGCGGATAGGTTCTCGAGTGGCGTCCGCGTAACAGGAAACAAAGCCTAGGCCGACCTTAGAAGATTGACTGATGGCCTGTTTACCCAGGTCATCAGTCCATCCATTTATCCACCGCCATCTTAAGGCGGGTAGCAGATGGATGTGAACTGCCAGAGATCGGTCCTTGTGGAAAGCATTAGGGGAGACCTTCGAACGATGGAACAACTAAATTGTACAAAACTGTACAGCAGTGGACAATTTAGGCTGTAATGATAACGACGACACGAGCATACAAGCGACAGAAGTTAAGGGATGCATTCTTTAATAATCTTTAACAGCCCACGGCGGGAACTTCTTCACGATGTTGAAGGGGGCCATAATCTTCACATTACGACGATCTGTATCGAGATGTCGCGACGTCCGCTGTTACACCAAGGGTTTGATCCCAAGACAGTACACGTGTTTTTTTGTGTACACGAACATGTCTGTTGGTCTGGGTGTTTTCTGTGTATAATATGTATGTGTTTACAAAAAAGAAGTATATAAATATGTTTATCAGTTGTTTGGTATCAATATCACAGGATAATGCTTAGTTTGGGCCTAGATGGCGCTGTATGAATGTCAGTGAATATTTATTATTATTATTACGCAGACGAGTTGGAATAAGACCTATTAAGGGCTAGGTTGAATGAGAGAGCGGGTGGAGGAACCGTTCTCAGCTGAACTTCTTTTCTGAGCCACTTTTTATGGCACCTAGTTTCCGGCCGCAGCATGGCATTTCATCAACCATTGTAACTGTATCCGATTTGCAGAAAGTTTTTCAACTTATTTGTATGCGCAGTAATGAGATTTATTTATTTATTTACAAATGCATAGTGACTTACAGTATACACCAAAATGTCAGCATGCTAGTTTAAAATAATAAAATACATTAAATACAAAACGTCAAAATGCTATAAATTAATGAAAGTATGTCAAAGAATCAATAAAACATAAAGCAAAATACAAAATTCAATAAAATACAAATATGTCAAAAATAAAAAGAAATTAAATAATAACATACCACAATTCAAATGAAATATGTATTTTAAATGTCAATTACAAATTTATTTTGGATCAAAATATAGATTATTAATAAACAAAACGGCCTTTTTCATTATTTGGGTTAAACTGTCGGCAAATAGGTCAATATCATAGTCGTGGGCGAGCATGTCGGCAAGAAGACTCAAAGCGCGGCAGGTAGGCGCATTTGCAGCAAATACAGTTCGCGTCGCAGGCTGCCATAGCAAGCGCGGACGTCGACGCGGTGCCACCGTCCCATCCACATTCCAACCCATGCGATTCGGCACCAGCAAGACTACCCTGCTTAGTATCGTAGGGCTATCAGTCTTATTTTGAATAACAGACAAGTAATGGAATATTACCTGCACAGCCCTCCTTAGCTTAAGTGTATCCATTCCTACCATACCAGATACAAATAAGGACGGATATAGGTACGGGTAATAACCATATATTTTCTTAAACAGCCAACGTGCGAATTTACGTTGTATTCTTTCGAGCAAGATTATATATTTATGTTCATAGGGATCCATGTTAGCGAACCATATTCAAGTCTACTTCGTACATAACATTGTAGAGGACAATGGAACCTCTAACCTGTCAAACTGAGATGCAGTACGTATAACAAATCCGAGCATTTTGCTAGCCTTTTTGCAAACTACAGTGATATGATTATGGAAGTCTAATTTAACATCTAATATTATACCTAAGTCACGTATTTCACTTACCCGTACCAAGGGCGCGTCAGATAAATTGTAAGTAACATTTAGAGGAGTCCGCTTTCGTGTAAACGTCATAACTTTACATTTATCAATGTTGAATGGAAGATGGTTCAACATACTCCATTCGAATACCGCGTCGATGTCTTCCTGCAAGCGACACAGTCCGAAGGTTCACTCACACCCAAGCTAAGCTTAAGGTCATCCGCAAACAAGAGACACTTGGCGCTATTTACATGTTCAGGGAGATCATTAATAAAGATCAAAACAGTAATGGCCCAATCGCACTGCCCTGACTTACACAGATCTT
This sequence comes from Leucinodes orbonalis, assembly GCA_019425675.1. Lineage (NCBI taxonomy): Eukaryota > Metazoa > Arthropoda > Insecta > Lepidoptera > Crambidae > Leucinodes > Leucinodes orbonalis. Next base: position 43,847 of record PQWD01010217.1, read on the forward strand.
GTATAATAGTCCCCAGACAGAAACCTCCCAACTTTAACGAATTGCCGACGATCACGTAAGTAATTCGAAAAGAACTTTATGAGTTGCGTGCAAAGCCAAATTTTGCTAACTTACACAACATATGTCATTATTAACAAGGTCGAACGCTTTTTAAAGTCAAAGTAAGCAGCGTCAACCTGCTTACCAGAATCCAGCTCTCCATAAACGTAGTCTAAATGCGCTACTAGATTTGTAGTAGTGGACCGAGTCTGCCGAAATCCGTGCTGGCTGTCATGTAATAAAAACTTACTTTGTTTATTTATAAGCTGGCATAATATTATTTCAAAGAGTTTTACAAATACAGAAGAAACTGCTATTGGTCTAAAAGTGGAAATTTCACCATCGCTATCGTTCTTGGGGACCGGGTGACCCTAGATGTTTTCCAGATTTCAGGGTACTCAGATGTTGATAGTGCAAGGTTATAAATATGTATAAAGGGCCTTCAAAGGCAGATATGCAATCTTTTGCTAGGAAAACAGGGATACCATCCGGACCCCCGATGACGTAGGTTTAAGACGCTTAACAGCGTCCCTTAAATTTTTCACACAGAGATCACAGCAGATAAGCGTAACGTATACATAAAATGTTGTTGTTTGTGTTTTACCCATGAAAAACGAACTTTTTAATTTAAATTCCGTTGTGGTAAGCCCTGATGCAGGGTCGACCTAAGGCGTTTGTTATCGTTGGCATTTTAATTTGAGAAGAGGCTTGTAAATATCCAGTCTTTAAATTAGTATTGAATGTTTATTTTAACAGGTTATTGATTATATATAACAGGTTGATTGAGTTCGAAAAAGGTATGTCAAAAGTGAGCCTAAAAGAGAAACCTGGCTAGTACCATTAATAGTATGGCACTATTTTTATCCCACTTGTGTAATCAATGGTACAAATGGCACTGATGTATCCCAATATCAAAGTTTTATATTATTACGAAACAATCGTGGTACTGACACGATAAATAAGTGACATTTGTACCATCAATGGTACTGTCCAATGGTACAAATGGCCTGCGGTGGTCCGAAGTTAAATTATACCGAAACAATCGTGGTACTGACATGATAAATAAGTGACATTTGTACCATCAATGGTACTGTCCAATGGTACAAATGGCACTGCGGTGGTCCGAAGTTAAATTATACCGAAACAATCGTGGCACTGACATGATAAATAAGTGACATTTGTACCATCAATGGTACAAATGGCACTGCGGTGGTCCGAAGTTAAATTATACCGAAACAATCGTGGTACTGACATGATAAATAAGTGACATTTGTACCATCAATGGTACTGTCCAATGGTACAAATGGCACTGCGGTGGTCCGAAGTTAAATAAGAGCACTTATTTATCATATCAGTTCCACGATTGTTTCGTAATAATATACAATTTTGACAATTATTCTATTTTAATGTGTAATTAAATATCGCTCTTCTCAATTGATGAGCCTTTCTTGTTATAAAATCGAAAAAGCGGTCCTGGACCAATGATAACCATATAAAAACCACAACCCACGCGTTGTTTTACGCTCCGTTTTACTGTGAGACCGTAGTATCAGTAGTTCCACCTTAGCACTTTTGAGACTAGATCTAGATTAAAAAATATTAACGATTTTATTGTCGTTTTTTAACTATTTAGCCCGAAACAGGCTCTATCTAGCCCTTTTTCATGGTCTTGAAATATAAACACATCAAACTACTTTCGAATTGAATTTAATTTAGCATTTATACCGTCTTTTTTACTCTATCCTGGATCTAACTTATCTTTTAAGAGCCCATATGTGATTGTCTTTTGTTTTTATCGAAAGTTTCGCAGGGTAAACGTTGTGAGGTCAATTGGCCCCCTACTAACCTCACGTATCGCGAATAATTTGATGGTGTATTTTTGATACATTACTCGCTATGAACGCTAGGTTCGATTTGTCGTGATCGGTAGACATCGATGAATAGAAAACATCGAATTCATTGTCGTTCGTTGTTTTACGCAGTCTTAACGCTAGGCGTTCTCCGACTGGGGTTGTTTGTGTAGGCTTCTGTTGAAGTTAGGGTTGTCAATGGTTTTGTGAAAGAATAAATAATTTTGGATGATAATGCCATGCAAGGAAATAAAGGATTAACTGCCATTGATTGATAAATCTGTATAACTAACGGAAATTCATTAAATACATTATAAAAAAACGATGCACCTGTATTCGATATTACCGAAGCGATAATATAATTTTCTTTGAGTCAAGAGTAAACACAGTTCTTGGACAGGTATTTCACTAGATGGTTGATTCGGTAATGAGTCGTAGATCCACCGCAGTATCAGATATCGCCCGTAAAATAAGAGTCCTTTGTAATTCTGTATTTCGGGATGACGCTACTACAGCTAGTAAAACTATCAGAAAGATCTAACATCTGTCGTTACGGTTGACGGGCCGAGGGCAACAATGTCGGAAAATAATGACTATCATCATCATCATCATCATTACAGCCATGCGAGCCGATCCTTTACAGTTGACATCCGTTTTCTACCCGCAACTTTAACCAGATCATGCATCCATCTAGTTGGGGGTTGGCCTACGCTTAGAGGACACCACTCGACAACCTTTCCAAACAACAAATTTTGGACAACCCTATTCCCTTCCGTCATTTGTTTACTGCCGATAGGAAGGCTTTTGTTGGTAACCGAGACTATATGCTACGCTGTTCAACGCCGATCACACTACCCTTAACAATGTTTTACGTTGACGCTTGTTTTCTTTTGCGTTTGAACTGTTTATGTAAGAAAGCTTACTGTTAAATTAATTGTGTTTGGAATTGAGTGCAATTTTTAAGACGAGTAGGTTATTCCTATAAGAATCCTATCCTTTTAATACTTAACCCTAAACGCTAATGACACCTAAAAACGCTAGTAGCAATAGGTTTTCTTGACGATCCATTTGGTGTTGCAGTTGAGAGGTCGGCTGCAACACCAAGGATTCCGGGTTCGATCCTCGAGCAGTACTAACATTTGTGTTCATGAACATGTCTGTTTGTAATGGTCTGGGTGTTTTCTATGTGTCCAAACTCCTTTATCTATAAATTCTTACTGTCCATAAAGAATTTATGGAATACTATTTAAAAAGTAAAGGAAAGAATAGAAGATCAATATACAGGCAAAAGGAATGTCTTTATTGTGAAATATTATATTTTAGTTCGTTTTAAGTTCTTTTTATTATTAATGTAATTTATAAATATATAATTCAAAACACAAGTGACGAGTTTTTAGTCCTAGTCCAAACACTATGTATAATATGTATGTATTTACAAAAAAAAATAAGAATGTTTATCCTTTGTTTAGTACCCATAATACAGGCTTCACGCTTAACTTGGGGCTAGATGGCGCTGTGTGAATGTCAATTGATATTTATTTATTTCTATTGTGTCTGTCAAAGGGTTAAATCATAAATTAAATAATAAAGTATCTTCACACGTACTTGGAGTGTAGTGATACATGAAGTATACAATATGGTATATCTTAAGCTTCCAGCCGGCACCATTTTTCAAACCTTATTTCATTTAAAGCCTCTCACAAATGGACAGTTGGACGGATGGAAGAAGCCCGCAACAATGACGTGAGGCGCGGCATGTATGGTTTTTACTATGGGTAAAAACCTTCGTTCCGTTTTATTTAACTGTATCTACATATTAAACAAAGTAGCTACTGGTTGGCAATATACTTATTTTTTGTAAATCATTATGACACAATTGCTATTGACGCTCTGTTAAATCTATGGTTTAAACCACTTTTTTATTTAAGTGCCCGGCCTTATTTCCAAGTAATAACGAAAATTAGTGTAAAAATTTCAGCAACATTTTTAGAAGTTTTAAGATGTCAATCAATATTGTTGACAAAAAATTAAGATTAATAGGAAAATATTTGCGTAAAATACAGCATTAGACTTAGCGTTAAAATAAATTTAGCAAGATACCTTTTATAAGATAAGGTGTTCCAGGTTTCCTATGTAGGTAGTTTTTTTTATTTAATTTTTAAAAGTAATAGAAGAAATATCATCATCATCACCTCATTAAACGTCCCCACCGAGGGGCACGAGCCTACCCGTATAGGGTGATTAGGCCTTAGTCGTCCACGCGGGCCCAGTGCGGATTGGACGACTTCACGCACAACCTTTGAATCTCTTCGCAGGCGTGCATGAAGGTTTCCTCACGATGTTTTCCTTCACCGTAAGGAACCACCCTCCCGGTAGGAAGGCGACAGTCCACACCATTGAGCCACCGACGCTTAAAATATACATCTTACAATTACTATTATAATAACTATTAAAATACACATAAATGACCAATAAAATAATGCGTTCATTAATTCCTCCCCTCCGTCCAACGTGCAAGATGATTGTAATATCGTTTGGTTTCAAGTGTTAAAAATTGGATCAGTACTCACGGCTTCCGTGGTTATTTCCTCCTCTCCTATCCCAGAAGGCAGCTCCACCATTGTTTCCAGCCAGTTCTGGCCTGCAAATAAACAATTTGGTTATAATATGATGGGCTAGCGCGTTCATTGGAAGAGATTTGTTGTAAGAGCGTCAGTGGTTCGTTGATGTGTACTTCGACTTCCGATCTGAAGGGTGCAGGTTCAAACCTCGACACGTACCAATGTCTTATCGAATTTTTGAAATTTTATGAACATGTATCCGACTCTCATGGTGAAGAAAAATATTGAAAAAAACCTGCGCGCGCCTGCGAAAAGATGCAAAGGTTGTGCGGAAGTCGACCAATCCACACTGGGCCCGCGTGGAGACTAAGGCATATATACCCGTTACGGTTCGGCTGATGTCCCTCGGTAACCTGTTAATAAGATGAAGATGTTGATGATATTTTTTTGTAAGTTATCTCACAAGTAATCAATATTATTTTAGCAATATACTTATGGTATCAAAGTACAGTCTCAATTTACAGTTTTTATTTAATTATATAGGTTCACTTCAGCTTAACAAACGTTATCGTTCACTGTTTTAGTAAGGGTCTCCTCGCCGATACTAGAGGATTTGTGATCGTCTAACTAAAAGGTGAGAGAAATGAGAGATCGCTGCTACCCATACTTTGCTAAATGTTAGTATGCTAGTCCTTAATCCGAATCTTACAGCACCGTGGGGGAAGAGTACAATATTTTTCATTGTAATCATAAAAGAAGGCATAGAGCGTCGGTGGCTCAAGTGTGTGGACTGTCGCCTTCCAACCGGGAGGGCTGAGGTTCAAATCCCGACACGTACCAATGTGTTTTCGAATTTTCGAAAATATATGTACGTTATCCGACGCTCTTACGGTGAAAGAAAACATCGTGAGGAAACCTTTATGCAAGCCTGCGAAGAGATTCGAAGGTTGTGTGTGAAGTCGTTCAATCCGCACCGGGCCCGCGTGGACGACTAAGGCTTTATCACCCTATACGGGTAGGCTCGTGCCCCTCGGTGGGGACGTTTAATGAGATGATGATGATGAAAAGGCATACTTCATTAAAACATTTCATTTAAATGCAAACCTATCTAACCGTTTGCATTTTAAATTGTGCCTCATAGTTACTGTATTATAGCATAATTTTCATATTTCCCCACGAAAATGAGAGCACGTCCGCACCGAGTTCATTCGTGGGGCAAAATCCCGATTCGTTCCCAACACACGTGTGAGCTTCGAGAACCTTCTGTGGGATATTGTGTAAGGGAATAACAAATAAATTTTACGTACAACAATTCATTTTCTCTGTTTTTCCTCTTGCAGACTTTGAGCAGGGCGGGCAATTTATTAAGTTTATCTTCATAATTTATCAATGTTTGTATCAAATAATTGTTGTTTAGCGTAATACTTATAAATACTATAAGACTTTGGCGAAACAATATCATTTCATCATCAGCCTATAGCGGCCTAGTGCAGGGACTAAATAATTCCATAGACACGAAATCTAGGAAGGTCACAATCATATCTTCCAATACAATAGTATATTTTTACCGTCAATCGGGATCTGAAGTCATGCAATTTCTTTTTTTATATCATTCTATAGAAAGTAGGTTCTCGATTGAAGCTTGTGTGCAAACTTGCATAGCAGTGTTCTCGTGAAATCCATTCTTTGTGAACAATAGAGTAGAGCACACAGATGATATTCTATGGCATATACTTTAGCATAAATTGCAGTATAAGAAATAAAGTATTTTAATAGATTAGGTAACCACTTAACCAGATTGATTAACAATTACGAATTGACGACCCATATGGTGTAAGTGGTTGAGATGTCGGCTCTTGCACCAAGGGTTCCAGGTTCGATTCCCGGGCAGTGCAAACATTTGTGTGCATAAACATGTCTGTTTGTATTAGTCTGGGTGTTTTCTATGTATAATTTATATATTAAAAAATTATATATAAGTATGTATATCCTTTGTTCAATACCCATATTACAGGCAAAATGCTTAGTTTGGGACTAAGTGGCGCTGTGTATGTCAGAGGATATTTATTTATTATATTGACCCTAGCTTCGTAGTTTTTAAACAATAGTTAAATGTAGATAGTTAGATATACATATATCAGTATTTAGCCTTGTGGCAGTAGCAGATTAAAGTACGAGCACATTTGTCACTTTTCCTGCAGCTTAGAGAAAAAACATTCCGCCGGAATAAGTAAGTTACTGCGCTCTTAAAATACTCCTAACCTTACATTAGAACTATTTTGGCAAATCATTTCATTTTCAGCCTTTTGCGGCCAACTGCAGAGTACAGGCCTTCCCGCATAGCCAAGCTATAAGCAGATTGGGCCGTAACCCACCCAGCTAACCCAAGGCAGATTGGTGGGTCTTAACGACTACCAGCCTAAAATCGTTGCCGGGACCGACGGCTTAACGTGCCCTCTGAAGCACAAAATCATCTTTCTTATTTTTTATAGGATAGGGGCAAACGAACAAACAGATCACCTGACCCAAAGGAGCTACAAGATGCGTTGCCGGCCTTAAATCAGGTGATTCAGCCTGCAGTTTCGTTAGGACATAACCAAACTAGGAAAAATCACACAAAATGTTTCTCCTCGGGATAAGGGGTAGTTTCATCAGTTCAGGGGGAGCACATTGAATATTGCTCCCACCTTTGGGCAGGAACGCCTCAGTACCAGCTTCTTCCAAGAAGAGAGCGTATTCCCACTTAAAAGGCCGGTAACGCATTTCTTTGCCCTCATGTATTGCAAGTGTACATGGGCGACGGTGTCATTTACCATCAGATGAGCCGTCTGCTCTTTTGCCAGCTATAACATTAAAAAAAAGTTCCCGCTCGTCACCACTAGCTTTGTGCCCCGGGACGAAAGGGATTTTGTTTTTTAAATTCCCACTCCTTACTCCTTATAAAACTTTGTAACTTAATCAACTCTACAATAACCATATTGTAATATTCTCAGGGCAAGCCTTATGTGGTCTTCTTGGCAATACTTGACATTAGTATTACTTACTATTAGCAATATTCAAATTATTTGGAAAAAAAGAACTAAGGGACCATACCTAAACAAGAGGTTCTGTTGTGAACAACTTATGAATTTATCGAACTGATAATAAATGCTGTCCTCTGAAAAGTACTAATCGGACACCTATGTAATCATGGTCTCCTAGTAGATGTTGAAGCCCACGTCGTCCTGGTCACGCAGCCAAACGCTGCGCCGGCTAGACCACGAAGGTAGTCAGTACATGAATATTTAAACATAATGCCCAAAACTAAACGAAAAAGAAGCAAACATTTATTCAGCAGTTCTTTTTATTAATGGGAAGCACTGAGCAATCTGTAAACAAAACACTCAATCTTGTTCCAAGTTCTTCGGAAGTGAAAAAATACTCGCGTGTTAAAAACTTATTATTATACCTACTACGGATCTATCTATCTACAATTAGGAAATTGACAACTGGAAACAACATCCTAAAATGTTTTTTGTACGGAACCTTTCAGATGTTATCTTGAATACCTAACTCAGTTCCTAAGAGGCAGTATTAACTTAATCTTAAAATATTTTCAAAGTATATAAACAAAGTAAGTATGATAAGTGTGAGAGGTCGGTAGCCCCTTGGTGTGAACTCTCTTCGAGTTCGAACGTCTTCCGATTTGGAGGGTGCAGGATCATTCCCGCCACGTACCAATGTCTTTTTAAATATTCGAAATTATATACGTTCATCTGACGCTCTCACGGTGAAGGCAAACATCGTGAGGAAACCTGTGCACGCCTGCGAAGTGAATCAAAGGATGTTCATCGAAGTCGGCCAATCCGCACTCGGCCTGCGTTGATGACTAAGGCTACACCCGTTACGGGTAAGCTCATGCCCGTAGGAGACGTAAAAATGAGCTGCTGATGATGAAACTTTTGCAGACATCTTTGAAATGCCTACATATAGGTTTGTAAACATTCAATATTCACTTCGTTAAGTGGTGTATAGGTTGTTTGCACCATAGTTCATGAGTTGTCAGCCTTATATATTATTCACAAGTCACGTTTGCAGTGTCTGGCGCTAATTTATTATGGAAATACAACGGGTATTAGAGGTAATCCATCTTAGAATCGTGGATACAGAAATACTCCAATATCGTTGTATATAGGCGTGAAACATATATGTTTTAGTCTGGAACTCTAACATCATCATCAGCCTATTATTTCTCATTGCAAGGTACATGGCCTTAATTCCGCTTATTTTAAATGTGCTAATAGGATAGTAATTGTGTCCCAATTGTAAATTTTTGCACTCATTCGTTTTGTTTCGTGGTAGATTTTAGACATAATTATCATACTATCATACATAAAAAAATATTTATTCTTTAGCACGCAACAGATAAACGTGTTTTCGGATGGATGAAGACGATGCGAAATTCGCCGGATCACTTAGTAAAATACTGTAAAATCCAAAAAGGAAGATATTATGTATGTACATTATGACGATGAAGAGATATACTCAAGGATATATGTGAGCATAAGGGTCTGGTCTTATATTAGAACAGAAAAGGTTGATTCTATTTTGTCAAACTCAAATTAATGGCATCTTTTCAAATACCCGTTGACGAGATTACTGAGAGCGTCTCTCAGGCCAGGAACGTAAAAGAAAATTGGGTCAATTTGAGATTGCGTAAAAAAGTGGAGGTCAAAAAATATATATTACTCCGGTTATTATTATTTCGAGGTTAATCCGAGACATGTCTATATGAAAGGTTCTTCTAAGAACTAAACCGTCGACTTAAAAATATATAAGTTAAAATTAAATAAAAATTTTGGATCCCTATAATAATAATAATAATAATAAAAATGTTTTATTTCCAGAAAGAAAGTTTGTACATTAAATTATCTAATTCTAATGACCACAGCACTAAGCACAGCTTGAATCGCGGCGGCCGACGTACTTTTACTAGATTTCAAGTTGTACTTATGGACACACGGTTGACATACATTGAAACAAAATAACATAAAAAGAAAAAGTTTATACAATACAAATTTCGTGCTTTGTATATAACGTTATATATACGAGCAAAGTAATTGAGTGCGTATATGTGTAATGTGACTGAATGTGTGTGTATCTGTATGTGTGTTGTGTGTAGGTGAAGTTCTTCAGTGGAGTCGTAGTCAAGGTTCAAGAGCCACGACTCCACGAGTCGTTTTACTGTGTGAGTAGTAGCATTCTTAATGTTAATTTTTCTGCATACCACATTGTATATTCGTGGCACCGCCACCAATGACTGTCGCCTGGCAAATGCCGATCGAAAGTTAGGAATTGGAACATTGTATCTGCGTTTTTTTATCAATTGTTCATATTCTGGGTAGAGGTATTAATTTGTGCATTGCCGTTGTAGCGTTTAGAATGAACAATTGCCTGACACGCAATACTCTACATTCTTTATAAAGCAAGTCAGTAGAAAAGATAGATGGTTTACGAAGCATTACCTTGAGAACCATGCGCTGAGCTCTCTCAAGTTCAATCATAAATGTCTTGGCCGCATTGCCCCAAACTTTGATGCAGTATGTAAGAATGGATTGACACAGAGTTTTGTAAACCATAAGCAAAATATTCTTTGACGCGGAGTTCCTTAGGAGCTTTAAAACGTATATAATTTTTCTTACTCGGCCAGCTAAATTAGAAATATGATGCTTAAAAGAAAACCTATCATCTATAGTAACGCCAAGGTACTTTACTTGTGTTGCTCTTACGACCGGGGAGCATGAACAAGAACTTCCGGGGCAGTGAAAATTATGTAATTTCAATGGTTTTCGAGGAGGTGGCTGTGAAGCTAGAGTCTTGTGGAAAGCTAAGTATTGAGTTTTCGAAACATTAATGGTTAAAAGATTCTTGTCTAGCCAGCCAATTAAAGCGGCCATGCCAGTTCAGCTTCTTGTATGTTATGTCCCAGGTAGGACCCTGAAAAAGTATGACAGTATCATCATATAACTTCTGCGTTGCTCATTTGTAATTGTATTATGTCACTCATATAAACAAGGAATAGTGTGGGCCAGTATGCTGCCTGCGGTACACCGAAATCAATTGGAAGCCTTCCACTAACATCTGCTCCCACACGAATGCATTGAGTTCTTCCTGTAATATAAGTTTGAAACCAATTCAGCCCTAAATAATATATTTAAGTAAAATGTCTTATAATGTAAACGCGTATATTTTAAAATTTTTGGGAAATGGTTTTTGGTATTTTTGTTCCGGTCGTGTAGGTTTGGTCAAATATATAGTTTTTTATTTAATAATTAGAAGTGTATGTCCGTCTCGAGGTTGTGCATAGTATATCTACGTATATCTACCTGGGCCAAACCATCCAACTTGGCCGGCATAACTTCGAGAGGGAGGCTAGTAGGAGGATTCAGTTGGACTGGGCGGCATTCGGTAAGCTACGTCATGTCTTAACGTGAACTATTCCGCAATGCTTAAAGACAAAAGTCTTGAGCAATGCGTCCTACCCGTGCTAACATACGCAGCTGAGACATGGACACTGACTGCGGGATGGGTTCAAAAGTTCAAAGTCACTCAACGCGCAATGGAGCAGTATAGTGGAGCTATGCTTGGAGTCTCTCTTAGGGATAAGGTTCGAAATGATTTAATCCGTAAGAGAACTAAAGTTACCGACACAGCTCGCGCGGATCAGCAAGTTGAAGTGGCAGTGGGCTGGTTACGTATGTCGCAGAACTGATGGCCGTTGGACCAGACGAGTTCTGGAGTGGAGACCGCGTCTTGGCAAGCGTAGCGTAGGACGCCCTCCAGCCCGATGGACCGACGACTTGCAAAAGGTCGCGGGTGGAAGCTGGATCAGAAAAGCGGAGGATCGGAATGTCTGGCGCAAAATACGGGAGACCTATGTCCAGCAGTGGACTGCAATAGGTTAAGAGAGAGAATTAGAAGTGTATACAGCTTTTTCCATTCATTTATTATTTTTACACATACAAACATACAGTGTGAATTTTGAATCATTGGCAGCCATTCGACTTATTATTGTACTCATTATGGATTTTTTCTAATACTACTTTACAAAGCGCGCCCGCGCCGCCCGCTCCATCCTCCTCACACCATATTAAATTGAAAAATATTATATTTTCTAAGTCAACATTTTTAGCCAGCCTATCTGCTATAGAATCCTTAATGATAATTGATTCGTTAAGGACTCGATTTATGCAAATGAATACCCGAATCTAAACCGGATTAAAACCGTTCTTCGAGAAGTCTTTGGTTGTTAAATCTTAGTGACGCAGATTGCATTTTAAATGACCTCGTCTAAAGTTGACGTAATAATAGCATTAAATTATATTGCCTATAAATAGTAGCACACGTACGCTACGCTTGCCGATACGTGGTCTCCACTCCAGAACTCGTCTGCTTCAACGGCCATCGTTCTGCGACATACGTGACCAGCCCATTGCCACTTCAACTTGCGATCCGGGGCTATATCAGTATTTTAGTTCTGTTACGGATTAGGGATTTTGATCTAATCATTTTAAAAACCTGTAACATTTCTCTAAAATTGAGCTTCCTAACGCCATTATGCGTAAAATACCATAATCGGGCAAACTCGAACAAGTGCCTGTGCTACGGTAATAACAATATTTATCTCATAAATCCCATCGCGACCAGAAATAATATTTGGCACGGTTACGGTATTTATGGTGTTGTGTTTACTGCCCGGGATGGTGTAAAACAAAAATGGCCGCTTTATATCGCCGGACTGACCGACAAATCGCACATATGAATTAAAAACAATTCGTTTATATAGCCGTCGGTTCCATTACCAAATTCAAGCAACCGTCGTATGAGCGTTCATTGGATGGGAGACCGAAAATATCATCTCATGTCAATCTATGGATATGGCTGTGGGCAATGATGTAAAAAGTATAGATTCGTTATATGCTCAAAAAAAATAGAAAATGTTCCGAATGCAGCGACAGCACTTAACAATATTTCGACATGAGCATACATTTATTCTAACAAAAGCCTACAAATTTTTTTTTGGCGTTCGTTTATGAGATGGCGTATCTACCTTTTGGGTAACAAAAAGGGTATACACATTGACGAATAAAAATCCATGGTTTTAAATCTGCTCACTATTTCAGAGTTTATATATTTTAGGTTTTAATTAAAAAACTAATTGTTCCCTGCGGTATTACCCGGTTTTTAAGTTTCCTCCCGCAGTAAATTTTACAAGTGGTAGACTCGATACTAGTCGTCTAGGTCGTACCTACCGCAGTGCCAGTAAATCATCCGTGAACAGGATGTTATGCACTTTGTGTTTCGGGATGAGGGCACTGTAGCTAGTGAAATTACCGGGTATAAGAGACCTAACATCTGTTGTTTCGGGTGACGGCGCAAGTGCGGCGCGTTGATGGAGGATAATACTGTCTATCAGTTGTTGTTCTCCTTAATGGCGGCTCGTCAGTCTGGCGTTCCTTACCATCAGGTGAGCCTGTAGACCGTCTGTACACTTTAACATAAAAAAAAAGTAAAAGATAACCTGAAATCACTTTGTTAGGTTCACGCCGACGCCGCATGTTAATATAGCTTTATTTTTCCAAAACATATTAGTCTAAATATAACTTAGCCTATTTTTTGCCTTATAATATCGACCACCTGCAAAAAAGTCCCGTCAAATCCATAGTGCCGTTCCAGAGATTACCCGGAACTAACAGACGACAGAATAAAAAATTTTAAAAATGGCTATTTGGGCATATGTATCTTATCAGCTCATTTAGACGTCCCAAGAGGGCACGAGGCTACCCTTATAGGGTGATTTAGTCGTCACGCGGGCCAGTGCGGATTGAACGACTTCACACGATATGTATCTATATACTTATATTCATATGAACTAAGAAAACAATTTTTTCAATATTACAGATAATCAATTTCATTTATATGTATGATAATAGTTGATGTTATAGATAATGTTACCTGATATGATTCGTATCGCGGGCTAAATTAAGACCTTTCTTAGTCTGAAGTCGGTGTAATTCAAAGTCAAAAGTCAAGTCAAAACATTTTTCAAATTAGGCTTACAAAAAGCACTTATGAACGTAAAAATATTACAAAAATATAATAAAAAACGATAAATACTAAACTATGTATGTACTAATATGAGTTTTGATGCTTGAAAAAAAAGCGCGTTCAGTGTTTTGGCCTGTTGAGAAAGAAGCACTCAAGAAAACTCAACAGTGTAGCCTTTTTTAAAAACATTTTCATTTCAAACACATTCTTAATGTAACAATATATATAACACAAATTCTTATAAACACATTTTCACAAATAATTATTAAAACAAGTTGGCAATTCCTTTCAATTACAAAAAAGTCGGTCCATGCGCCAAATACAAGATGGTTTTCAAGGATGTAAAAAGACATAAGTTATTTGAATTTGCGTGATACACCTTAGCTCATCGTCACTTTCATCAGGTGAGTGAGATGCAATCAAGCAACTTCAATGTTAAGTAAAAATAAACTGTAAAGCATCCGTAATTGGATATGGCAATCAACACCTATATGAGTTCAAGTAAATCGCAGTCTATAAAATTACAATAGTCCAATTTGAACGGCATTACGCGCAGTTTGTCGAGTAAATCATGGCCAGAAGCAATCAGGGCTTGTGTGAATCGTTTAGCGCGTATAAACTAAATATTCCATTCACACATACTCGTAGCTGGCAATAAGTTACTTATTGTACGTATTGAGTTACGTCATTTTGCTTGTACCATAAATTCAGGAATATTTTACTAAACAACTCGTATTAGTTACTTGAATGTGACTTTAATTTTACTCGTATAAGTTTTGTTTAATGTGTGCAAGTTGCGAAAGCGCGGAGAGTACTAATTTATGTTTAGGTAAACTAGTACGATGGTGACACCGGCACTGATATCAAATAGTTCCTTGGAGCCTTCCATTAAAAAGCCTATAAAACACACAAAGAGAGTTAAAGTCTCTCTCGGATTCTAAGGACCTCGCAAACTGTTTGTGAGATCCAATATCGCCGACAATTCGGAACAGCACGCCTTTGCAAAGCGCTGAAATGGGTCAAGCTGGTATTTTGAGGCACCTGCCCAGAGATGAGAACAGTACTCCACATGAGAACGCACTTGAGCTTGAGCACTAGTATGTTTATCAGTTGTTTAGTACCCTAAATACAAGCTCCTTACTTAATAGAGGGATAATTGAAACGTATATCACCACTAGACTACAGGGGCAGTTCTACCTAAACATCAACTATACAATGCTCAGGCGGCGGTGCAATTTGACAAAGTTAAAAGGGAGAGTTGTTAGTTAACTTAAGCAGCAACAATAATGAAGTTATGACATGAAGAAGGCCAACGGCGTAAAGTTGGTCTGTCGTTACCCTTGATTGCATTTAAGTGGGATCCTATGCAATTTCAAAGTTTTAATATTGTTATCTGATTAAAGCAATTTCATTATAAAAGTACATTTTATTAAATTAAGAAACTCTCCCAAAGACTAGCTTGGGGGACCAAGCTAGTCTTTTCTTAGAGTTTCTTTCTCTAAGTCACGTTTATTTTTTATTTTTTCATTTTTATTTCACGGATTTAAAAGATGATTCACCTTGGGCAGGTGGTTATACCAGGGTCTAGTGGTGATATTAGTTTTTTCTTATGTTAAAAAGTGAACAAGACGATCAAGACGCTTACCGGTTGGTAAGTGATACGCCTGACCATTACATAGCGGCTCTGATGAAGACCAACAACTAATAGACAGATATTTTTCTCCATCAACGCTACACTGCGCTCGACACCCGAAGCAACTGATGTTAGGTCTGTTAAACCAGGTAATTTTACTTACTACAGTGCCCTCATCCCGAAGCACAAAAGTGCAAAACACTCGTATTTCACGAGACGATATCTGGCACTGCGGCGGTACCTACCTAGACGACTCAGTGCCGAGTCTACAACGTAAACGATTTTCTGTGAGTCTGTGATATGATATATCATTTAAATATTCAGATTTTAAATATCCTTTCATAATCTGGGTCACTACTGCTACTAACTAAGATGCAGATCATAAGTCATCGAATGACATTTTAAACTTCTTGGCTAAACTACTACTAACTGACGAATCAATCAGCATAATAAATTGTCTCCTTGCAGGACACTGTCAGTCCCAAATCAGTTCGACGATTTGCCTCACCGCTTAAGCTAGTTCCGCCTTACATTTAGGATCATCATCATCAGCTCATTAAACGTCCCCACCGAGGGGCGCGAGCCTACCCGTATAGGATGATAAGGCCTTAGTCGTCCACGCGGGCCCAGTGCTGATTGGACGACTTCACACACAACCTTTGAATCTCATCGCAGGCGTGCATGAAGGTTTCCTCACGATGTTTTCCTTCACCGTTAGAGCGTCGGATAACGTACATATATTTTCGAAAATTCGAAAACACATTGGTACGTGTCGGGATTCGAACCTCAGCCCTCCTGGTAAGAAGGCGACAGTCCACACCATTGAGCCACCGACGCTCTAACATTTAGGATGGCAGCCGTTAACTGGGTGATAAAAATAACCATCCAATAATCGACCAATTTGTATTATTTGGCCTAATCTTCATTATCTATGCGACGTAAGTAGGTCTGAGACCTTTAAATGAAAATTAAATCATAGACGATTTACATTGCGCAATAAAATATACTTTCGATTTTGTTTTTTTAAATACATAAAAATAATGCGTGTTATACAATTACATATGTATGCTGCGCCGGGTATCGAACCAGGAATTTTCGGTGTAGTAACCTTAACCTGTACACCAAATAACAACAACTGATCTGTAAATGCGATCGTCAGCTTGTTAAGTGGTTTTAAAACACATATCGGTTGTAAACGATTTTGCTGACTGACGTTTGATGGTTGAAAACTAAAGCATTTCCGCTGAAATACTTCGCTCAGTAGTTGGTTTTACTTGAGATATTTATTTTTAGTATTCAGTTCATCCGCTCGTATTCCACGCGCGCGTACACAATGGGAAATTTAAGGCTGAGAGCCATCTGCGCTCGCCACTTGCCCGGTGAAGCTGTAAAGGCCATCTGCGGCCAAACGCAGTAGTCAGTTCGAAAAAAAAAAAAAAAAAAACAATGGGAAATCTATTGTGTGTCGGGAGTTTATTCCCGTGCGGATTAAGGCTGTTTATAATACAATAAACAAATAAAATAAACAATAATTTGGATTAATATACATTATACGTGAGCTTGCTCCATTGTAACGGCTATAGAGGTCACTCCTAGGGATAAAATCAGAAATAATGTTATCCGTAAGAATACTTAAGTTACCAACTCGACCGGATCTGCAAGTTGAAGTGGCCGCCGTGGGGACCGCGTCTTAGCAAGCGTAGCATAGGGCAGCCTTCGAACCCCTTTGGACCAACGACTTGCGAAAGGTCGCTGAGGGAGACTGGATGAAGAAAACGAAAGACCGGGACATCTGGAGTGAAATATGGGAGACCTATGTCCAGCAGTAGACTGCATTGGTTAAAGAGAGAGAGAGTGAGAAAAGTGAGCTCGTGAACGTCAAACCATCATCATCATCGTCAACAGCCTATAAACGTACTACAGCAGGGCCCAGGCCTTCCCGCACACCATGACTATAGAAAGACTTGAATCATCATCTCAGATAATCACATCATTTCTAATTTTATCACTTAAAGATACGACGGGCATAGAAGCGTTGCTCGCTCCATTGCCCATTGAGTGATTTAGAATTTCTAAATCAATCTCGTAGGGAGTAAATATTCATACCTCAGAAAAAACATACGAGTATGTTGAGTGAAAAATAATTTAATGAATTAGATACCGGAGCGGTTCCCGTGTATTTGATACCCGGTGATATAAGTGAAAATTATATATTTGGTCTTTCATTATACAAATGCGGATGAAATGATAGAGAGCGTCGGTGGCTCAATGGTGTGGACTGTCTCGTTCCTACCAGGAGGGCTGAGGTTCAAATCCCGCCACGTACCAATGTATTTCGAATTTTCGAAAATATATGTACGTTATCCGACGCTCTTACGGTGAAGGAAAACATCGTGAGGAAACCTTCATGCACGCCTGCGAAAAGATTCGAAGGTTGTGTGTGAAGTCGTCCAATCCGCACTGGGCCCGCGTGGACGACTAAGGCCTAATCACCCTATACGGGTAGGCTCGTGCCCCTCGGTGGGGACGTTTAATAAGCTGACGATGATGATACAAATGCACAATGTATACGCTTGTGAACTCATTATGAAATATTACCATTTATGCGATTGTGGTTTTGGCACATCTGCTAGTTAGTGTTACAGGCTCGTAAATTACTGATACGTCGAATACACTATGATTCTGTAGAAAGAGGACTTATTAAAATCTCAAGCAATCAGGCTGGGTCAAGTTTTTCTTAATTTAAAATGGGCTTGTTTTAAGCATAGAATATCCTGGAAGAGTCATAATAAAAGCTGGAGAGAGCTTGCCCATGAAAATTCGTTCAAAAAGCGGTTGAACAAATCGTTAAGTGTCCGGTAACACAGTCGCAGTAGATAATTCCAATAACTTTAAATTTTTTTAAGAGAATATTCATCAACCCCAGACTTTAAAAACAAGAAAATAATTAGCCCTTAGACAAGTGCTTAACCTTCATTTTAAGTTGGCAAATCATTTCATCATCTATACGACAAAAATCTATGGTACAGTCAGCAGCAATTATGTGGCGACATCCAAGGTTATCAAATAGATGAATACAGTGGTCATAAACAACGATACACCCAAGACACTCATATAAATAAAGACATATAATTCGTCAAAAGTATAATGGTACTTTCCTGTAGTACTTTCAACTTCAATTTGCTTCACAACTCCATTAATATTAAGTTTATAATTGTGATTTTTTTTTGGACATCATCATTTGCAGATAATGCAAGTTGGAAGCCTAAAATAAAATAATGAATTTTTGTGGTAATCTAAACAAAATGATAATCTGGTGATTTATTTCCTATATTTTATTACATTCATATACCAGTCTGAATTAACCTTCCAATTCATTTCTTACTTAATATCTTTCAACATGAGTTTATCAGTACAATTAAGAACCAACAAAAGTTAAAAGGTTTTAATTATACCCGCTTTAATTATCTACTAAGAAAGGTACGGTCATTTAAGTGACCTTTTTATGAAATGCCATCCTTTTTCAGCCAATAGAACGATAAAGACAAAAGATTTAATTTTATACGGTCATTAACTACTAATCCATCTCGTAGAAAACGCATCAAACTGAAACATAAAATATCTGCATTTATATTAACATTTTACAGATAACTTTGAATTATGATTAATTAATATTTATTATCCAATCTCAAAAAAAAGTTCTCAGTTTGACCTGTTGGTATGTATGTTTGTCCGCAATTATTTTGTTTATTTATTATTTATTACATACTTTATTGCACTCTACACAAAAAAATTAACATTAAGAATATATATTTTTTTACAAGTACAATAGGCGACCTTATCGCACATGGCAATTTTTTCCAGGCAACCTTGGGATGGAGAAAAAGAAATGAGTTTAAAAGGGGCATTTTGGTGCAACTAAAAAGAAAAAGAAAGAAAGATATAAAATACATATCGCTACTCAAATAAAAAGAGAAACAGATAAAGAATAAAATAAATTCAATTCAAAAATAAAATACCTTTGTATTCTGGTCATTCTTTTGCATCTAAAAAGATTGTAATCTGTCTGCGTATCAAATTTAAACATTAATAGTAAAAATGTGCAGTATTTGTTCTGTTTTATTGTAAATTTTAATTGCTAACTAACTAATGAGACAATAAATCGAAATAAACAAATAAAGCTCACGCCTTGGTCCCAGAGAGGTATGCAGAGATGATAGAACACAAATATAACATTATCATTTTTAACATTAACATTAAAGTTGTACCGGCGCGTAACAATTTACAGTTGGATTGTAAAATGTCGTAATGTGAAGTAAAATAGTGAAATTTTGGCCCTGGCGTATTTTACCTTGCTTACGATTGTTTGGCGAAGGCATTGTCTTACGAGGCTGGCCGATTCTACCTGAAAAGGAGTAAAATTGTTTTCAAAAGTCTTATTCAATATTGTATTCAAATACTCCTTCTTATTTATTTATAAGTTTGCCAACAAGTACTTAAAAATTACTGAACTAAATTAAAACATGATAAATCAATATCGTCAGCTCATTAAACGTCCCCACCGAGAGGGACGATCCTAGGATTTATTGGCCTTAGTCGTGCACGGGCCCAGTGCGGATTGGGCGACTTCACGCACAACCTTTAAATTTCTTCGAAGCCGGGCGTAGCTTTCCACACAATTATTTCCTTCGCCTTATAACTATAATTTCGAAAATTTGAATAGAATTAGTACGCCACGGAATTTGAAAATGCACCTTCCAGATCGGAAGTCAATCATCCACACCAATGAGCCACCGACGCTCTGCTCTCTGTCTCTTCAACCTATCGCAGTCCACTGCTGGACATAGTTCCCCCCCATTCTGCGCCAGATATCCCGGTCGTCCGTTTTTCTCATCCAGCTTCCACCAGTGACCTTCCGCAAGTCGTCGGTCCATCGAGACCGTGGGTGTCCTGCGCTACCGCTACGCTTGTCAAGACGCGTTCTCCACTCCAGAACCTCATCTGCACCAACGGCCATCGGTTCAGCGACGCACGTGACCACCCACTGCCACTTCAAACTAATAATTTTTGTCTTATATAATTTATTCTGTACCTTAGAAATGAAACGGTATAATTTCCCCCGTGGCCATGTCGCTCAGCAAATTGAGAAATT